>CM040917.1:23761567-23951567 GCA_023029165.1 Gobiocypris rarus | reverse complement strand
AGTACTCCACAACAGTTTATCGGTACAAACTCACGGCTTTTGTTCCATAAAAGCAAACAGCAGAGCCTTGATCTAAGAGCCTTTCTCATTCTTACTAATTCAAGCAATGAATCAAAAGCGTTGTCTTTCATGCCGTTAAATAATGGACAAAACAGCGCATATATAAGCTCCTTCAGTATTATCAGCTGCTATCATAGGAGTTACGAGGCTTAGACACAAGCTCTTTTTAATACTTTTTATTGGTTAAATATTTGCAAAAATCACAGATTGACATAAAGGTTGACCAAGAGTAATGATTGGTCAGCAGTTTGGAGGTTTGACACGTGACCGAATCATGATTCGATACGCTGATTCAGAACACTCCGAAGCTTCAGGAAGCTGTGTTTTGAAATCAACCATCACTATATAAGTCGTTATTTAGTTGTTGTTTTTTTGCGCACAAAAACTATTCTCATCGCTTCATAGAATTGTAGAACCACTGTAGAGAGATGGACTTTGTAACAATGTCTTGAGAGAGGAAATTACATTGGTGTCAATGGAGGCCTTTCTGAGGCATCAGATTTCAACAAAAATATCTTCATTTGTGTTCCGAAGATGAACAAAGGTCTTACGGGTGTCGAATGACATGAGGGTGAGTAATTAATGACAGAATTTTCATTTTTGTGTGAACTAACCCTTTAATTAATCTTTTAGACCTCTCACCTTTGATTTGAATGGGCCCCCTGTCTATTGCTATGCATTTTCTGAAATCTTGAAATGTCTATTATTTGTCTGTCATTAGCTTATAAGATGCAAAGCTTCTTTGCTTTGTGTTTGAAGTGGATTGTACCAAGCACTTTGTTCATCCAATTCCACTTTGTTTTTCTAATCAGATCTAAAGGACTGATTCTCCGCACTGTGATTTCGTAAGTGATGATTCAAGTCCATTTGTTAAGACTGTAGTCAATATCCAGTATATCTACATTGGTTTCCATAGTAATGAAGAAAGCCAAGAACATGAACTCATGAGACCCCTCAGACAACATAAGAGTCACAGGCATTATTTTTCTTTACACATCCATGCATATATTGTGTCCAAAAGCCCTCGTTCAATTCACTATTCCTTACATAACAAATGCTACATCTATGTTGCAGTCACACGACACTTTGAAAAAAATCTGATATTAAATTGGGTAACACTTTATTTGACAGTGGTCCTGTTACGCAGCTTACATATCTTACTATAGTAAAGACAGCCAATTTTGCATAGTATTAATTACATCCAACTAAGCCTAAACTAAATCCTAACCCTAGTATGTTGTTAATTACTCTGACAATTACAACAATTACAACCTGGAAGCTCCACTATCCAGGGCTCCAGACTAACATTTGAGAGCAGTGGTACCGGTGCAGCTAAGTTCTACAGATGGTGGCACCAGCAAAAATGTTTATTCAAAACATTTATTTAATCATATCACTATTGTTTTGCATTAAACAGTGCAGTTACTAATAATATATAGATATTTATTTATTGGAATTTTTACAGTATAAGGCTGATAACATTTTCTTTTATTATTACATTTTTATAGGGAAATATTCTACTCTTATTAAATGTACCATTCTGAACTGAGCAACAGCTTCAGCGATTTTAAAAGGAGCACACTTTACTTGCTTTCTATGTAATTCAGTCTCAATCTGAAGAAAAGTTTTTGTTTTTCATTAGACTTTGTGACTTTTACTGCTTTTTCCATATATTAGGGAGTGGAAATGGCTAATAAGTAGGGGTGGCACCGTACGTGAAAAAAAAAAGAACCGTTCTTTCCGTTGTCTCGTTCGAGCGCGGTTTGACGGTTTGATGCGCAATGTAGCCTCGTGCCCATATGTTACCTGCCCGGAGTTGGAGGATGTGCCAGCGTCGTATCCTTGTGTCAACAGCTCGACCGGCTTCACACCGCACGCGAAGGGAGGCGTGCGTGCCCGTTGTGCATTCACACTGGCAGCGTTTGTCTCGCGCAGCTGAACCGCTGCTCGTGTATTGCACATACAGACGAATATTGTCTATTCTGTCACATTTTTGGTTTTCTCCTCTGACCCCTGTATGTCTCGTGCTTTGATTTATGATGGGCAGCATATATCTGCCGCAAATGCGACCGTGTTCCTCTCTGTCCCAAACACACATGCATATAACATGTTGTAAGTAGTTCACATGATAAATGTAACATTAAAGTTAAGATATGCTTCTAGTTTTAATAATTTAAACAGGCTTTTCAAGTTTGGGCAAAAAGCTGCTCACGCTGAAGTAAAGCCACAGTGCATTGAACTGATCAAAACTGACATGATTAACATGAGAAATGGACTCGGTAGACCGTGTAAGCAGGAGACAGCCAGTCTGGAAACAACTTCTATATGATGTAAAAAAAATGTTTAATACTGTATCCTAAATTGTGGATTATTAAGCTATATATCATATGCTGAATTAAATTTCTGGAGTGTTAACGATTAAAAGAAAAAACAACAAGAACCCTACAGAACCCGAAAACCGTGATACGAACCGAACCATGGGTTTTGTGAACCGTGCCACCCCTACTAATAAGTCAATAAGTGCCATTAGCTTTACTTTTAGCCTGGCTCCGCCCTCCTACGTACTTGTGCTCAATTTTCATTTTCCTTCAGTACTCCGTCTGGGATTGCGGTATATTCTCTGGTTTTCAAATCTTAACCGTTCCAATCAGCGAACAGAGGGAGTGGCTGAGAACGATGACATTCATGTGTTTCGCTAGTTTGAGATGACTTATGTCACGACCAAACGTTAGCGATTGGTTATGGCAGATCCAGATTGGCTCCGGGGAGATCCAAACTTCAACAGAGTACCTGCCTTCAAGGAAGTTAACGCTTGTCAATGGAGAGTGGCCAGACTCTCTGTACAAATGAAATGTACGAGAGTCTGGTAGGCCCAGGCTAACAAATCACCACATTAAAATAACATTATAATTTGATAATATTTAAAGCTTTGAAGTGTTGAAAAAAGTGTGAAGCACTTTAAAAGTTCTTGAATGTTACTCCCAAAAGTTTGCATGAACTAGGGTGACCACCAACAAAAAGTTTGTGTGGGACAATGTAGACATGTTACAGACACTAAAACATAACCTGAAAATGTTATGTAATATCTATCCAAGTTAATAAAAAACATTTGTATTCTGCCTTTCAGCTGATAGAAATGTCAACACAACCATGGAAAACTCTCAAATAATTCAAATGTAAAAAAAAAGTCTAAAATCACAATGAACACGTAACAATTATCTCTTAACATTAAGGTGCAGTGCCTCCGTTATTTCTTTGTACCATTTAGATGCTTTGTCATAAGGCACTGATGCAGAGTAACTCTCCATGTCATTTCAAAGAATAGCACAACGGCGAGGCGCCGAGTATAAACACCTTCCCAAGCAGAAGAGGTGCACTCGCAGTCTGCGGAGGCTCGCGTTGCGAAGCCAGACCAAAGTATAAACAAGCCGTAAGGTGGTTAAACAATTTTGTGGTATTACCAGTCTTGGTGGGGATAACTTGCAGATGACATTGATCTGATCACGGTCAGACTTATAAAATCCAAAAAACTGCCATACTGGCGAGCTGAATTGTTTTCCTATTTCCTGCAATACTCGCTCGCTGAGGCACTAATTTTCTGTTACTGAAGAAACCAACACGAGACAACGATATAGCGCAACCAAACTAGATACTGTGTATTGGCTGTTAGCGTGTCACTCCCTACATTACTAGGTTACCAGAGAGTCAGTGTCTTTGTTCATGTAACCAAACTTGCTTCGCAACCTCTGGTTTCTTCCGACATAATTTTTTTTTAAACATTTATCGAACACATTTTTTATTGATATCGATTACGTGTCTATCGCGATACATATCGTTATTGTTTTATCGCTCAGCCCTAATACATACTACACCCAAAATAATCTGTTTCAGATAAAAATAATTTATCTCTGGTCGAGATGGGAAAAAATAAGAGTAAGGAGTTGAGTTGGTGGAGGGATGCTGGAAAACTGTTGTGGGACAGAGGTGAGTCGGCTATATATAGTGCTGATTGGGTAGATTATCTGAACATGCTGAACAAACATCTGAACAAACTTTGTTAATAAAATATAGAATATTTAACATTACATATGTGTTGCACACCAAATGATATGGGGAAAAAAACACCGACGTAAAGCAAAAGTACTAACATATGTTTGATCATATTTGGCAGTATAATTGAAGAGAGTATAAAAGTTCAATGCTAAGCTAGCCCGGTCTCATATTAACACCAGACACTGCAATCAACTATTCTGTTTTAAAATTAGACCCGACAATAAGGTTGTCAAGACAAAACACGTTGTAATTGTTAACAACCTAGCGATTAGCATCTCTCCTGTGCACTAATGTGTTTCCCAAAGGGAAATTACAGGCATCCTAATGCGGCCATCTCAGGTTGCGTCCTCTTCCATCTGTGATGACAATGATGCAGAAATGAAAAAATGAAACAGTGACATCATCACCATCATCATCATCCTCATCATAAGAGAAAGAGGATTCCTTTTTTAACAGGATTGATCCAACCCCA
Source organism: Gobiocypris rarus (assembly GCA_023029165.1). NCBI lineage: Eukaryota > Metazoa > Chordata > Actinopteri > Cypriniformes > Gobionidae > Gobiocypris > Gobiocypris rarus. The sequence goes on along the minus strand of CM040917.1, from coordinate 23,946,982 downwards.
CACACCCCTCGACTGGATATGAGGCATGGTTTTGACATTTGAGAGCAGAATAGGATGACAAATAATAAAGATGAAGAAGAATACGGATTAGTATTCCTGAGTGAGCAGGGGCCAGAGGCAATCAAGAATCCTGAATCCGGTATCTAGTTCCATGTTTTGCAGTGTACCAGTGGAGTCCGTGGAAGATGCCGAGATCGCTGCAGAGGAGCTCTAAACGCACAGCTTAACACCAGCGCTGGGGAGATCGGCTCCTCTCCTCTCCACTCCTCTGCTCTTGGGGAGGCGACGGGAAAGAGAGACAGCAGAGAGGCAGAGAGAGGGGGGAACGGAAAAACGGGAAAAGACAGAGAGTAGCTGTTTTTTTTTTCCCCAGGCTGCTTGGACTATCATCCTGTGCGTGTGATTTTTAATTTTTTTTTCTGGTTCTCTCTCTCATAACTGTCCTTTGGTTTTCTGGGATGGTTTGAAGAAGACTTATATGTGATGCTTTCTGCACAGAGGTAAGTCCAATGAGAAGTCCGTATCACTGAAGAACCAGTTGCTCTGAGAAATGAATGAAGCTGTTCTGATGATTTGGTGTTGGGGAATGTGTCAGACTTAATTCTGAATGTCGTATTTTCAGTTTGATTCGTAAACTGCCGTAGGTCTATATCTAGTGTGCGTATTTCTGCGCTTGCAGGATTCGGGTACAGGTGTCCGTGACTTAGGTTGCAATGCTGTTACTGTGTGATCTTTTCATTCAATGAAGACATTAACATCTGCTCAAGTGTGGCGGGCACAGGTTGTACTTCTCTGAACTGAAGAGGCCAGAAAGAGAGGAATGTTGCCTAGCAGTATTGTAACCTTCTCCAAGAGGAGAGATGTGATTTTATGCTCTGCTGCCTGACGGCAGGGCATCCTTCACACGAGGACATGCCAACAGTTACACGAAGCACATTGAGTTCCCGTGCGTTTGCTTGTAGCACGGTAGGAGGCGGACTAGAGGGTGTCTACTGTTCTCTGTCTAGGTTTGCCGGTACTAGAAGTCGTGTGGAACCCTGGCGCTCAGGTTGACTTATGAAGATTCATCCTTCTCTTTTTCTCGCTCTATCTCTCTCTGTCTTTTTCCCTTGGCCGCTCTGTTACACACTGAGCCAAACGTCTGCTGCGTCTGCAGCTCACTCGAAACTCTCCACACTGCAGGGGCTGAGCATCTGACAGCCATCAGCACCTCTCACACACTTGTGTGTGTGTGTGTGTGTGTGTGTGTGTGTGTGTGTGTTTGTGTGTGTGTGTGTTAGGCTATGTGTGCTAGTGTGAATGAGATTGTGTTCAAGTGAGCAAGACTGTGTAAATATTGTCGCTCTACCTCTGTCATTGCGTAACTCACACGAGAAGCATTCATAGACCGGAGACTCTGTGTGTATTGTACTGGATCTGTGCTTTGCTAACAGATAGTGTTCAGAATCTCAAGCACACACTCGATCACGAATCAGACCAGCCGGAAACACAATGTTCTCACCTGCATGACTCTTTGTGTAGGATGCTGGCAAAATAAAAACTCAATGAACAGGTACACACACACTATACATACTAAAGATAAATACCCAGTGAAAGAGTACAAACATGTAGACTGCCAGTAACAAAAAGTAACTCATATTACCATGTTTTTTGAACATGTTCCCTGGGAATGCCATTTTTTTCACATTTACTATATACCCTTTTTTTTAACCATGTTACCATTTTGGGACATGTACCCTGGTAATACAATGATTTTTAGGACATGCACCGTGACAGTGTTGGGTTAAATAACTAAAATGAGCACTTACTACTTAAATAGATGCCATTCAAATGCATTCAATTTCTGTGAAACACAAAATAAGATATTTTGAAGAACAGTGGGGTCGAAACAACACTAGACCTTATTGACTTTCATTATATAGAATGGACACTGGGAAGTTGTTTTAAATATGTTCTTGTGTATCATAGAATAAAGAAATGCATGAGAGAGAAGCGAATTGACTGACACTCTTCATGTTCCGTGTGAATGGCTGTTCACTGTCACACTTTTAGGTGCACAGGCTTTAAAGTTAATCACAAACCCTGAATTGACAGAGAATGTTTATACCGAGATTTGTGAGCCCAATGAACCAGGGGCCTGCACCATGTAGCCGGTTTAGGTGTGTGTCCTGTTTTTCAGTTTAGGTTGTGCCAACCCTGGGTTTTAGGTACCATGAAAGTGGCTTGGCTTTTAGCAGTGTTCATCACCATAGTAACTTGGGGTCCACGGCTAACCTGCTCCTGCTTGCAGGTTATGTTCTGGGTAAGAGATCTCAAACTAAAAATTGAACCAATCAGCCATAAGCAAAGTGACACATCACTGATGAAATATAGTCACTCTCCCTTTTTCTCTTGCTCTAAATGAAAGGTCACTACATAGTAACAGATTTTTAAAGACAAAATCGTCTGGCTTTTAGCGATGATTGTTTATTATAATTATTTTATATGATTTATATATGATTTATATAATTATTATTTGCTTAATCAATTACGGCAATTTTAGTTTAATAATTATTCTTACGCATTTTACTTAAATGTAGGCCTGCATAAGTATATAGAGTTAATATGTAATATAAATATGCTTTACAATCAATAGATAAAGCTTTAAAAATATTACTTACATGTTCAAACCTTTGTATACCTATATTTAGGCCTGAATTCACACATTTCAGTTGCACTGATAAAGCAAGATATTTATATATGCATTTATATACTTAATATTCTTCAATCTCTTAATCTTCGGCCGAAAAGATAATTTAATCACAGTTCCTCTTTTTCCAGGCATTTGATTGGCTGTTCGCTACTGATGTCACACTTTCATGTGCACCAGCTTCATGAACTCTGGATCAAAGCAGACAGAGAAAGTTGATGATCAGTATCATGGTACCAACAAAGCCTGATTGAATTGGTTTGGTTTTGTCAACTCGAAACTAATGTTCAACTACCATCATGGTACAGGCCCCTGGTCTAAACCAGGTTGGATTTGTATGGTTCTGTCCACTTTAAACCTCTTCTGAAAATCAGACTTTGTTCAACTAGCTTCATACAGGCCTCAGGTCTAATTCACAGCTATGATATTTTTGTACTAATCAGATTTGAGGCATGAGAGCACAGCAGTGGCGGAGCCAGAGGGGTGTCCAGGGTAGCACTGGACTCCCCTGACATCTGGCTGGCCACCCTGGGTGCCACCCCAAAATTTAGATCGCTATTTTCATTTCATCCTCCTATTAAAAGAAGCATTTATTTTGACGTGCGGCGGCGCGGCACATTGTTCATGTATCATGAATATTAAGAGAATATTAACAGTTGACAAACAGATGGTCAAAGGGGGTCGCCCATAAGCGCAAAGTTGTTCAAAATCCTGCTGCGCCATTCACATTGGTTTCCATTAAACGAAACAATTCGCCTCAAAACGTTGTTAATGTATAATGACTTCACGCTAGCCTGGAAGAGTGCGTATAGGTATTTTACTTTCTGTGTAAAGTCTGTACTTATGGAAAGATATAGGCTATAGATTGCCCACGTTTCCGTTTGTGCAGTTCTTACAGCAAAACACACCGACGCCACATTTTTTCATTCTTGAAGTTAACTTTTTGCCTGTATGGTGATTAGATTCACTGTTTTGCATTGCCGGCTTGAACATGAGAACGCGATCCATCTGGTATGTGGCATATGGCGTTTCATCAATAGCGCGCACACAGAGCGCTTGAACGGACATAGTAGCCTATGCCAAAAATATCGAGTATCAGTCTGCTATGTCTTAACCGAATGTAAGCAGTTGACAAATTAATTCAGAAGCGTGTCAGTATTGGATTCAATATTGTGCATTTTGTCTTAAAGAGACACCTTGTAGTCCTGCCGACTGTCATTTAAGTTAATCAAAGTACACAAGAAAAATCATCCACTGAACTTGACTGAATAACTTTTATAGCAAATTTTAATTTGCATTCTATTAATCTATTATAATACATGTGATCTTTACAGGTAGAAATTACCATTCTCTTAAATTTAGCGCTTGTAAGCCCAAATAATTTCATAAATCAGTCTGTCAGATGGTTATATATAGTCAAACCAATATATATATATATAGTCAAACCAATATATATATATATAGTCAAACGAATAATTATTCAGACACCAGCTATAATTTTTTTATTAGTGGGTGCTGAACACTATAGTTAATTTATGTAAGTGAGGATAGCAAAATAAAGTAACTGTGACATATTATACCTAATAATTCTTCATACAGTGGACTACCAGTAAAATTGATAAAAATTTGGGACCAAAATTATTCAGACACTTTGACCTGACCATGGTTTGCTTAAGTGTTTTTTCTTTAATTGCTATTGCGACCTTTTACACCACAGACTGAACTAAATAAGCATTGCTTGGTAATTGGTTGACCTAGATTGGTATTATCTAATTGTGTGCTTAAATTTAACAGCTGACAGCTGATTGGCTGATTGTAATCCATTACATACCTTTATATCAAAGTTATCTGACATTATCAAGATGAAAGTTTAACTTCTTAGTACTTGTACTTATCATATTTTATTAAAATTTTCTAAACTGTAGCGAATATGTGTGCGTGTGTGTGTGTGTGTGTGTGTGTGTGTGTGTCCTGGTAATCCCTACGGTATGGGGACAAAATGTCCGAAATACTTGTCCTTGTGGGGACATTTTTTGGTCCCCATGATGAAATCAGGTCATAAATCACAAGTGTTTTTTGAAAAAGTAAAAATGCAGCATGTTACCTGTGATGGGTAGGTTTAGGGACAGAGGCAGTGTAGGGGGATAGAAAATACGGTTTGTACAGTATAACATGCATTACGCCTATGGAATGTCCCCACAAAACACACACACATATATATATTTATATTTACAAAATTTTGTTATAAATAATTTCTATAACATTTAAATAATGTATTTATTTTATTAATACATTTAAAGTATTTTTAATTATGAGCATGAAGCTCAAACAGTAGAACAATTTAAGTATAAATGTAAAAGTAATGATTTGCCTGGGAAGCTACTTTTTACCATGTAAAAAAAACAAAACAAAAAAAACATGTACAAGTAATACCATGGTATTTTTTTTACATAGATTGGTATACTTTGCAAATACCATAAATGGCATATGAATAGGTAATCACAAAGTGTGTTAAATATTAAAAATATAATGATATTACCTTGCAATTCTCTCAACATGGTACCTCCAATGTTCTTTTTCACTGTACAAGAGGCTGCTCGTTTTATTTTCCTTTCTAGGAAACTTCATAAGAGCATCCAAGTAATGTATGTGACACGGTTTTACTGGAGAACACCGGTTGTACATCAGTGCTAGCCAATCATATCATGCTTATTAGTATTCAGTGCACACAAGAGGGGGTTTCCTGTGGATGCTGTATACATTAGTGCTGTGGTGCAGTGCAGTGTTTCCCACCGTTTCAGCTGTTGGGTGTCAAGGCAGCGTTTGGTTTTGAGTTCTGGTCGGGGATACCAGATACATGCACACTCTGAACTGTGTGGTGATATTGTCTGAAACAGAAACTGAGCCTGGATTCAAGCTATATTCCTTACAAGTGCTTGGCGGATCCTTCTCGGCTTTATTTCTGCCTCTGCTGTTCTCTCTCTGTATTTTGCATCTCTTTCATTCTTCCTCTCTCTTTCTCATCCTCCTCTATCGGTCCATAGAAGAGAGTGGGACGGGCCGCTCTCCCGCTTGTTTCCATGGAGACCGTGTGTGCGCGCGTGCGAGGGTGCGTATGCGCGTATATGTGAGTGAGTGTTTGTGTGTGTGTGTGCATGTGTTTCCCTTTTCGTTCAGCACATTCCTCAGAATGGTGCTGGTGTTTTTGGATTCACAGCAGATCATGGATTCTCTGTGTGTGTATGTATAGTCACTTCAACAGCCTGTTTGCCATTTGATAATAATTAAGCCTATGCTTATGTGTGCGTGTGCACAGGTTTCAATTACATTGACGGGACCAACAAGGATAGTAAAACCTGAGATCACCTACATTGCGGGGGGCAGTCAGCGGTCCCCATAAGGGAAGTGGATTAACAAAAATGCATTTTTTTGAAAATTTAAAAATGCAGAAAGTTTTCTGTGATGGATAGGTTTAGGGGTAGGGTTAGTAGGGGGATAGAATATACAGTTTGTACAGGAAAAAACATTACGCCTTTGGAGAGTCCCCACAAAGATAGCAAAACCGAGTAGGTGGGTGGGTGGCAGCTAACAGGAGTGGGTGGCGACCAGCTCCGCTCCACTCGAATCCTCTGTTAATATTGTGAATCTCCACCATAATGAAGCAGATGATGCGGGCTGTTCTCTCCTCTCTGTGAATTTATATTTAGATTTACAAAAGCCTGATGACACATCGAGCCATAGATCGTGACATCTGCCTTTACCCCAGCTCTTCTTAATGACTCAGCAGATAATTACCAGGAAGGGTCAGTGTAGCTGCTTCAGTTGTGTCAGATCTAGCTGAAAAGAAATACAAAGATTCTTGATCCGCCAGCAGGCATCATATATTTTGAGATATTACAAATCTCTCTGAAATACTTAATAATTTTTATAAATTCTGGAATAGTTACTGAAATACAAAATATATTCGCTGTCAGACGGAAACCTTGTATCTCCATAATCCTAGGCTGTTTTAAATAGCCTGTGTGTAATACTTCGTCTTTAATTACATGAGATTTTGGCAAAAAAAACAAAAAAAAAAAAACACTGAGCCCACATAGCTACAGTAAACTTAATAACCTGTAAGTTGATGAAAATGTGATGCAATGCAATTACTGCCTCAAATGTGGCCGTTCTAATGACGTACAACAACTCCATTTGATATTGACAGATGCAAGTGTCTGACCACATATAAAGCCAAAATATCAACTTTAAAAGACAGTGTTTTTTCCATTTCCTGAAAAGTAGCATTTTTGGAGATACAAGGCTTGACAGCGACAATACAACATTTTTCAGATGAAACAGTCACCTCATTGCAGTTATCTCAATCAGAGTTCACGCAGTCTGAAATGTGAAGAGGTAAACCATTTTTTTAGCTTTTAACATGCACATCTGCCATGTTTACTAATATAGAGCTGCTTGGGGTTGGAAGTAAACTCTTTGCTTCATGCATCGCTACCCTATTGACAATGCATAATAGGGCATTTTGTGTGTAACATCTGCTTGTGCATGGAAATTATCTACAAATTTACTGAGCACAAAATCCATGCCGAAGTTAATCGCTCCAACAGAAAACACTTGCCTGAAATGTCTTGTTTGTAGTCTGGCCAATATTTCCCTGACTTAGGTCACCATATTACAAATTTGTATAATGCTCGCCTACTGGCTGCTTTGACCCTCCCTCAGTTGAGTAGTTGAGACGGTTGAGTAAGTGATTTTGCTATGTCGAGTGAATGATGTGATGTGAAGGCCAAGTATGGTACTCAGAATTTGGTCTCTGCATTTAACCCATCCAAGTTAATGCACAACCATCAGGAGTAGTAAGTAGTGAACACACACTGCAAACCATGGACACACACACCTATAGCAGTGGACAGCTATTAACTGCGGCGCCCGGGAGCAATTGCTCGGCGGTTAGGTGCCTTGCTCAAGGGCACCTCAGTCATGGGCATTTAGGGCGGAAGAGAGTGCAGCATAGAACCGCATGAAAGTAGTTAATGTGTAGTAACATATTTGTTACCATGTTATTACAATATGACAGAAGAATATAACTGCACACTCACTTAAAAGTTTATTGAAACAATGTTTCTGCAATAAGCTTTTGGAGCCGGAGCCCCATAGTGAGTCTGACTGGGTGTGAGTCAGCGACATCTGTTGCAGGGGGAAACCTGGTGGAATTGTACAAAGAGGACTGGCTGATAGATTGGAACACTGAGGTACTGCCTCCCACCCTATACCACCCTGAATCATTTGTTTCTTCTTCAAGCCAGCATTGAGACTGTATCATCGAACTGTATGGACATCGAATTCTCGTCATTGATCCCGTCCAGCTTCCCTCTCTCACCCTCACCAGAGAGCTCAGCCAGTCCTCCAGCCTCACCTCAGCTGGATGCCTGCAGCCCTTCGTCTTCCACTTTGACACCTTGTGCTGTTGTGAAACCTCAGGTCGAGCAATCACCAGCTTCGCCAAAGTCAGGGGTCTCTCGGCTCCGCCTCCGGCCTCTGATCTCCTCGCTCCACCTCAGCCCGTCGACTTGTCGGCTTTGCCTTGGCTCCTCTCACCCTCGGCTCCACCAAAAACCCTCTACTTTACGGCTCCATGGGTTCCCTCATCCCACCAGCTCTACCTTGGTTAGTCGTCATTTTGCCTGCGCCACGGACTTACGAGCCTCTCGCTGTGCTCCGTCTCTCCACCCCTACGGCTATAGCGGGTTCCTTCTTCTCCCCAGCTCTGACTCAGTCCTCTGCCACACCGACTCTGCCTCACTCCTCGGTCTCTCTGGCTTCACCTTGAACGCTTGGCGCCGCAGCTGCACCTTGGTCACCAGTGCCAGCAGTGTGGCTCAAGTTCATTGGCTCTCCGTCTGCACCCTGGGATCCCGTGAGATTGTCTTCATCTTGGTCGGTCGTTCCTAGGATGTCGTCAGCCAAGTTTACATCGTGGCTCTTCCCTCCTGTGAGTCCGCCATGGGCTGTCATCCCTGCTGTTCTCTGGGTTTCTACCACCTAGCAACTCCATCCATCATCACCACCAGGAACACTTCCAACATCATCGCCACCAGGGTCTCGTCTGCCTTCTCTTACCATCCCTTGACCATCTCCTCTTCCTCCTCCTAAGCCACCCCCTTCTCCATGCCACGGCACAAGCGCCTTCCGGGAGGGGGCATACTTTCAGTTATTCAGTTGTTTTTATCTCAGTTTCATGTTCATGGACTTTTGTGTATCATTAGTTAGTTTAATTACCGTGGTTACTGATGTGATTATTTTTTTTTAGTTCAGCTGTGTATCATTAATTAACCTTGTTTGTACTACTACTTAAGTTACTCCTTTTCATTTGTTCAGTGTCCGTTCTCATCTGTTTAAATAGTGTTTGCATATACCTGTTGTATACAATAATAATGTCAGTTATTATTAAAACTGTTGAATTAGAACGGTGTGCATTTGTCTGCAACACACTGTGACAATATGTAATTTCATAATAACTTCTGTTGTCTTTGAAAAGTATTAATGACAAGCATGTATGCTAAATTAACAAAATACTGGTATATATACTGGTTCATATCATATATTTAAGTGGGTTTTGTAATTGTACATTTGTAATAATGATTAAGTTAAAATTTAGAACATTTAAAATATATAAAATTGAATGTCAAATAACAGACTACAGTTAAAATTGAATACTTACATGTTTTAGTATGTTAGTCAACATATCGAATTAAGTGCACAACAAATGATCAATATATCATGATTTAATCAATACATAAAGTATTATTTTTAATTTTAATAATTAAATAAATAAATACAAGTAATTTAATTAATACAAATGAATTTTTTGTAATTAATAAAAAAATTTACTTTTAATTTGTCATTATTACAAAGTACACTTTTTAAAGACATGGTCATGCAAGTGTACTCTCTTTAAGTACACTTAAGTGGCCTTTTATTGAATTAATATTATATTATCTGCAGGTACAGTATTTTTGAAACATTTATGATATTTAAAGAACACTACTTGCTACTAAGTGCTCATTCAATGTAGGCTCACAAGGCTTTTTTTTTTTTTTTGGACGAACTATTCCTTTTGAAATGCTTCCATCTTTATTGGTGGCGAGGAAAAAGACAGTTTCACATGGGTTTGAACAGGCTTGTGCTTGTCTGTCCTTTGGCCACAGACTTAAGAGTCCCTCCATTTCCTGCTCTATTGCCAAGTGCCCTGCCGTTTTTCAATAGGCTGCGTGTCACGTTCACACGGAAGACAAGATTCCGCCTGGAAGCGGCCATACGAGAGATGACTGTTAGCAGGACAGGACTGTGAGCAGTCAAATGTCAAGCGGGCAGCAGATGGTAGAGCTTCTTTACTCTTTCTTGAGAGATCGTTTTCTTAATTATTGATCTTATTGATTCTATGGAGTCTTTAAACAGAAAAGTACTGTTGAAAAACATCAGTCTAATGTTTTTCTACAGAAATGTACTTTTTTCTCTTATGGAAAATTAGGTCAAGAATAGAGCATAAACCTCATCTCACAAAAGAAAGTGTATAAAACAAGCTCAATAATCCAGCACATTTGAACAGAGAAATGTTTCAGATTTCAGGGACAGAACATTTCCCTCACAAGTTTTGTAACTTTCTGTGCATAACTTTTTTTTGGCACATTTGCACTTCAGTTGTTTGGGCCTTCAATTGTCCCTTCTTGTGGCCTTTCTCTACAAATCCAATGTGTCCGAAATCACATACTGTCTGAGAAGGTACACATATTTTTGGCTCAAATACAAAGGTCACAATCAATTTATGAGAAATCCATAGTTGTTCAAGCAAAAACAGAAAAGAAGGGAAATTAATACAGGGACATGAAAACCCCCTTTATGCTGTCAAAGTTTGGTAGACAAGTGAATAGGAGAGGGATTTATTATGGTATTAAACACAAAACAATGAAGATAATAATCCACACAGGAGTACTTTGGAGAACATGTAATTGGTACGGTACATGTCAAAGAACGGAATCAATTTAGGGCTAGAAATACTCAGACACTGAACAAGAGATAGGTGGAACTAATCAATAAACTCAATGGTAACCATACAAACAAATAATCATTGGAAACACAGGCAAACAGGAACAACAAAACCCAGCTAAAACACAAATGAACTAACATAACTAAACATAACCCTTACTGATGCATTCTTGGGGTAGTGATACAAAAGTTAAATTTTTTTCCCATATTATTAAGAGTCTTCTTTTAAAAACCTGATTTGTTCCAAATGTTTGACTGGTAGTGTATGAAGAGTTGTTCTGAAATGGTTGTTATCAGATCAGGGTTAGTGTAACCATAAGGCTTATATCAATGATCTCCAAAAGAGCAGTTATAAATGTCCTCTGTGCCAGCCACTTATTGGACTCCGGTTGCTTCTGCAAGGATATTTATCAGTGTTCCATCAGAGACAGTATAGATATTGTAATCCTTAGATTCTGTGAGACTGGAGTCCCTTTGCCTACATTTCTGACATTCCAACATAATAGGTGAAAAAACAAAGATTTTTCCACATTTATACATTTATAGCACAACTAAAGCTATGAATCATATAGCTTTGCTTCAGGCCTTGTGGTTTCGCTCAAATGTAAGCTGCAAAGTCTTTCGATCTTAATGTGACAACTTCATTACCTTGTTCGCATGGATGGAATCCCAGGAGTGATGGCTTAGTTTTTTTTTTCTTTTTCTAGCTATTGAGACACTACAATTCATTACCCAGCATAAATACATTGGATCAGCTTATGGGAAATATTGGCCAGTTCAAAATTGTTCAAAAGAGGCTTACAAATTTCTGAATTTTGTCCAAATCTGCATCTTGTACATATAGCCAGTGTTGGGGAAAGTTACTTTAAAAAGTAATGCATTACAATATTGCGTTACTCCCTTAAAAAGTAACTTATTGAGTTACTTAGTTACTTTTTAAGAAAAGTAATGCGTTACCTTACTTTTGCGTTACTTTTTCTCACCTCGGCTGTGCTTGTTTTTTTTGTTTTTGTTTTTTTAAAACAAAAAGGTTCTATTTTTGTAAAAATGTAAAGACCTCTTCACACCAAAATTGAAATTTAGAGGTAAGGTAGAGAGGTAAAAATACAAATTCACACACTCTGCTTTGCGCTGCCACTCTGGATAATGGAAGAATAGGATGCAGGAGAAAAAAGTTTTAGCAATAAAAAAAAAAAATCTAGTAATTTTTGCTCATGGTTTAACTAAATTATTAAAGGTCAGCAGCAAATTGGTCAATAAAAGTAGATTGAATGCATAAAAATATTCATTTTATTTAACATTTAATTATTGAAGGTTTGCATATTTTGCATTTGACTAATTTTATTATTTTTGAGGAATACTCAATCTTTATGCAAGTGAGATTGCATGGGGACAGGAGAGCTGTCAGACAAATAAATGTGAAAAAGTAACTTGCGTTACTTTTTTGAAAAAGTAACTCAGACATTTTGTTGTAAATTCGAAAAGTTATGTGTTACTTTACTAGTTACTTGAAAAAGTAATATTATTACGTAACTCAAGTTACTTAGTCCCAACACTGCATATAGCCATTTGAAATTACAACTTCGATTACTTACTAAAAACAGATCCAGCAAATCATTTCAGGATTTAAAGTGGACTCTTAAACTGTGTGTTAGCAAAATACAGCACTAATACTACATGTCTCTGTGTTTGCTAAACTTTAATCTACAGTCCCTGACAAAAGTCTTGTCGCTTGTGTACAAATTGAACTGAAGTGCCGGTGAAATATATTTCTTATCAAGATTTTTTCTACAAGAAATGGCTCATTTTAATCCCAACAGCTTTTGCAATAATGTTTCAGTGCAAAATGAAACTGTCAAAAAATATTCTAATATTCACAGCTTGGTAAAGCCCATTGAGTGAATTTTTGCAAGGACATAAGTGTTGTCGCCTTGTCATATGAGCTTCACCTGTGACTAATAATGGATCAATTAGGTCTCAGGTGTGTATAAAAAGAACCCCAGTGCACTAGACCTTCACATCAACTGCAACTAGACCTCTGCAAACATGCCTAAGATTCACCCTGAGACTAAAATTTTGATTATCAAGAGGCTGAAGACCAGATCCACTGCTGATGTGGCAGACACCTTCAATGTGTCTCAGAAAAAAAGATTTGAAGAGACTGGAGACGTTTATGACAAACCCAGGTCAGGCTGACCCTGCAAGACAACTGCTCGAGAGGACCGTTTGTAGGCTCGAAAATCCAAGGCCAGCCTATTTTCCACTGTAGCAGAGCTCCACGTGACCTGGCCACTTGAAGTCCCTGTGTCAACCAGAACAGTTTGTCGGATTCTGTCTTGAAATGGCCTCCATGGTCGAATCAGTGCCCAGAAGCTAGCACTAAACAAAAGACAAGTGAAAAACCGTGAGGCATTTGCCAAAGCCCACAGCCTGCTAAAAGGATGGACGCAGGAAAAGTGGCAGAAAATGGATTTTTCAGATGAATCATTTATTGCAGGAGGCCTACTGGAGCCCGCAAGGATCCGAGATTCACCCAGAAAACAGTGAAGTTTGGTGGTTGAAAAATCATGGTCTGGGGTTACATCCAGTATGGGGGTGTGCGAGAGATCTGCAGGGTGGAAGGCAACTTCAATTGTCTAAAATACCAAGAAATCTTAGCTATCTCTTATATTCCCAACCATAAAAGAGGCCAAATTCTGCAGCAGGATGGAGCTCCATCGCATTCTTCCATCTCCTTATCAAAGTTCCTCAAGGCGAAGAAGATCAAGATGCTCCAGGATTGGCCAGCCCAGTCACCAGACATGAACATCATTGAGCATATGTAGGGTAGGATGAAAGAGGAAGCATGGAAGACGAAACCAAAGAATATTGATGAACTCTGGGAGGCATGCAAGACTGCTTTCTTTGCTATTCCTGATGACTTCATCAATAAATTGTATGAATCCTTGCCAAACCGCATGGATGCAGTCCTTCAAGCTCATGGAAGTCATACAAGATATTAGATTTGTATCTCACAGCACCACTACTTAATTTGCTGACATATTTTTGTATTTGCAGTAAATTTGTTCAATTTCTGTATAGGCGACAAAACTTTTGTCTGGCCAAAATTGGACCTTTCTGTCTTGATTAAATGATAAATCTTTTTTCAGTGAAACTAATTTATTTCAGTGCATTAAACATCATTTGGGAGGGTTTTAGGTTTTCATATGAGCTATTTCTAACACCAATTGATGAATTAATAATCAGGTTAATAGCAGCTGTTTCTACAAAATAGATAAGTGACACAACATTTGTCAGGGACTGTAGGCATTTCTGATGTATTCATCATTTGATGTCATGTTGTGTGTGAGATTCAATTTAGTATTATCATATTTAATACTTTTACTATAATCATTACATTGTTTTCATGTTGAAAAAGCTGGATTTGCATTGAGAAATGTGTGCATTGTTGCTTAGCTACAAAAGCAAGAAATTGTGACCAGTGTTTGGGAAAATGATGCATTACAATATTGTTAGTCAGTTACTAATTGCATTACTTGGTTACTTTTTATGGATAGTAATGCATTGTGTTACTTTTGCATTACTTTTCCTCACCTGGGCTGGGCTTGCATGTTTGCTTTTTATTAACAAATAAACAAAACAAAAAAAAAACGGTATTTTTGGCAAATATAAAGGCCTTTTCACACCAAAAGTGACATGAATAAGCCTTAGGCCAAAATACATGCAGTTTCACAACTGTATAGTAGAGGGCACAGCTCAAAGAAACCTTTCTGCTGTGCTGCCATTATAGGACGTAGTTCAACACTCTTAAAGGGTTAGTTCACCCAAAAATGAAAATTCTGTCATTAATTACCTACCCTCATGCCGTCCCAGACCCGTAAGACCTCCATTCATCTATGGAACTCAAATTAAGATATTTTTGTTGAAATCCGATGGCTCAGAAAGGCCTCCATTGACAGTAATGTAATTTCCTCTCTCAAGACCCATAAAAGGTACTAAAAATGTTGTTACAAAATCCATCTCTCTTCAGGGGTTCTACAATCATTTTATAAAGCGACGAGAATAGTTTTTGTGTGCTAAAAAAAACAACAACAACTAAATAACGACTTAAATAGTGATGGGCCAGAGATGAGAATGGTATGTATGGACTTATCTAACTCTTGGGGATACAGTGAATAAGCTAAAGTCCCAAAAAGTTGTCGTGTTCCTTTAAAAACTGAAAAAAACCAGTTGGTGCGCCAGGCGCATGGTCCAAAAGGCTTGTACCTAGTCTCTTAATGAGTCATGGGTGTAACGTGCAAGAAACTAATCAGAGTCTCATCTCCCATTCCCTTTAAAAAACAGGGGAAATGGTGGATTCAGTATTTACATGGCGGAATTTGCTAGGGATTCCACCATGTAATTTTTTTCTTTTCTTTTTAATATTTAAAAATCTTTGTGTGCTGCTGTGCATACCTGTGTATGTTATAAGTAGAGTGTACGCACATGGTGTACCCGCCTATAAGCGCATATTACTAACGCACCCTTTAAATAACAAAAAATACTGCACTATTGACTTTAGACCAGGTCTTTGTTGGTCAATGGCACAGCCCATGGCCGAGCAGATGGGCGAGAGTGCATTTGCCATTTAAACAACGTGGCGCTGGATGTGAAAATGATGACTGCGTTGGGCTGAAACTAGCAAAAAACAGTTGTGTCGTGCCTGGCGTAGCATTGCGCAAGGTGTATAATAGGGCCCTAAAGCAGGATGGATTCTGATTGGCTGTCAATGTTTTTATCATTCATCAGCTGGACAAATTGTTCTGAAAGTGATTCCAATGATATTGTTTCTCTCTGCTGTTATCGTTA
Source organism: Gobiocypris rarus (assembly GCA_023029165.1). NCBI lineage: Eukaryota > Metazoa > Chordata > Actinopteri > Cypriniformes > Gobionidae > Gobiocypris > Gobiocypris rarus. The sequence goes on along the minus strand of CM040917.1, from coordinate 23,931,399 downwards.
TAGTAGTGGTGGAACCTCTGACTATGGTCATTTGTCCTTGTGAAGAGAAGTTTCATAAGTCAGCACAACAGAAGCCGCAATATCAGCAGCCAAAACAGAGATCTGTCCTGAAGCAATGCGTTTTACGATGAGCAAAATTGGCTTGAGTGTCTGAGCAATGGTGCGGAAGTAAATGCACTTGCTTTTGATAAGAACTGGCTCACAGGGTTCTGGGTTTGACTCTGGACTGGGTCGTCATGTCCCGACACCATTTCCCTCTCTCTCCCAAACCCACCCACCCGTCTCTATTGTCCTGTAAATAAAAATGTCTAGAAATTAAGTTTAACTTGGGTATGACCACCATAAGCAGCCACTATATAAACAACAAAACGGTTCTGTACAAAGTCACTGAGAATTTGAGGACAATGAGCAATCTTAGAAATGTAGGTTACTCTGCAAAATTTGTGCAGATCTCCTACAGTATGTCTCTTGATTTCATCAGACTATTTCTAAAGCATAGAAAAATACTCTTACCTTGTTATACTTACACTATCAGTCTCTTATGTTCACCAAGGTTGCATTTATATGATTAAAAAAACTGTAAAAACAGTATTATTGTGAAACATAACTACAATTCCAAATAATTATGTATTTTAATATATTTGAAAATGTAATTTTCTTCAGTGATGCAAAGCTGAATTACTCCAGTCTTCAGTGTCACATGATCCTTCAGAAATCATTTTAATATGCTGATTTGAGGCCAGATATTTTGTATTATTATCAGTGTTAAAAACAGTTGAGCTGCTTAATATTTTTGTGGAAACTGTGATACAGTAAAGTTAAAAGATTTTGGACAAATAAGATTTCAAATAAATAAATCTTCTGCGTGCAAAAAAACACTGAAAAACGGGCGAATCCCAACATAACACTGACTGTGACGTAACAGTCGGGATCATTAATATTTACGGCCCCAAAATTTGCATATACCAGCCCATGTTCAAGGCCAGGCAGGATGTACTTTCACGCTTCCGGTTGCTAGATTTCAATTATTTGAATCCCCCAAACAGAGCTTTTATGTTAGAAGAACATGTATTCTATTTGGCGATTTACTTAAACTTTGCAATATCGCAACCGTGTGCATGCAAACTGTGCTGTTTGTGCGAATAAAACTGACATCAAACCTTCTCAATGATAAACTAATAAATCCAAATATGGATCTCTTGACTCCGATTGTGCTTGCTGAATAACTGCACTTGTGTGAGCTACTGAAATAAGCCTTGGTGTGAAATGGCCAATCAGAGCAGAGTTTAACATTATTATTTGTGACCCTTCCAAATAAGGTAAGAACGGCCCATTTCATTCTAGGGACAAATCCTAGGGTTGTAAATGGACATGGACAACCGTATCTGGATAATTTCTGCCCTTACCTAAGCTACAATACTTTCTATGTAGATATCAGAGAACAATTTAAAATAGTGTATCAATGCATTCTATGGCACCTTTAAATTAATCAAAAATGACTGTACAGAGTAAGACATAATGTGACAACCATTTCTATTTAAAATAAATGCTGTTCTTTTGAACTTTCTAATCATCAAAGAATCCTGAAAAAAGTATTGTATCTGTATTAAATAGCAAAAACTTTTTTTGCATCAATAATAATAATAATAATAATAATAATAATAATAATAAATGTTTCTAGAAACATTTTCTTGAAACATATATTAATTTCTGAAGGATCATGTCATGTATAAAAGAAAAAAAAGTAATTATTCCAAACTTTTGACCGGTAGTGTAAGTTAAATGAATGTACATATTTTTAACCATTCCTCAAGTATACTTGTGGATACATACTTTGATGTTTAAATGAATAAACATTTAACACAGTATCCATACTTTCACCTAAATGGAATTTCTATATACTTTGTATACCCCAATCACATATTAATGAATCACTAGCAGGTTTTAAAACAATTACTTTTGTGTGAAATATCCAGTTAAACAACCGTGTATCTGCTGGAACACAGCACAGGTGTGACATAACCTGAAAATAAATGTGTTGGAGCCTGATTCCAAAAATGTGGGATCCTGGGATAGACCCAACTGGGATAGCTGGTGTGTGTGTGTGTGTGTGTGTGTGTGTGTGTGTGTGTGTGTGTGTGTGTGTGTGTGTGTGTGTGTGTGAGTGTGTGTGTGTGTGTGTGTGTGTGTGTGTGTGTGTGTGTGTGTGTGTGTGTGTGTGTGTGTGTGTGTGTGTGTGTGTGAGTGTGTGAGTGTGTGAGTGTGTGAGTGTGTGAGTGTGTGAGTGTGTGTGTGTGTGTGTGTGTGTGTATAGCAGACAAGCATGACAACATCTTTAGTCTTCCCTAGCAGCTGGCCTGAGAGAAAGCAGGAGGGCTGAGAGACACAGAGTGGACACTCATCCAACCACAGGCTATATAAAGCGGTGACGTGTTGGCACAGGTCTACAGTACTGCACTTCTGTTCAAGCGTGAGCGCTTAGACTAGTGATCATTTTGTCCAGTTTTTTTATTTTTTTATTTAGTCTTTTTAGTCCTGTGTCAAATGTCCTTTTTTAGTTTTCACCATATTTCAACCCATCCTGTTTAGTCAAGTTTTAGTTTGGCATTTTAGTCTATAATTTTAGTCATTCTGCATTATGGCCGCAATTATTTTGCTCAAAATTGTAATCTTGATTACTGATCAAGTTTTTTGTCATTTAAAGTTACACAATGCCAATGAGTCATTTAGCCAAAACACCTTTTTGTCTTACCGTGATTCACTATGGTAAGCCTAATATGTTTTTTTTAGATGGGTGGGATGGATTTCATGGTAAATTGCGTATATAAGTCAATGTGTCTTGTAATAGAGAAAAGTTGCTCTGGCTACTTTGACGTGTGTATGGTGTGGGAGTGGCATAGTTTAGTTGTCACAGCAAGCATGAAAGGATGACATGGAGCAGATAAATCTCCAACATCCAGGGAAACACCTAGCTGTTTTAATAAAAACACCATCTCTGGGTCGCATCTCAGGTTTTGCCATCTCTGTAAAGCCAAGCAAATGTTGATTCTTGTTTTATTACGGGCTCTGTCATGTTCTTGTTTTTCCAAAAAAACTTTCTTCTGTTTAGCGTTTGTTTAATCAGTAGGTGATCAAGGTATTTTATTGAACAGATAAATTGCCAAATGTAGCTATAACTGTCATGAAACTTCTCAGAGACACAAGGTTGATGATCCAAATGCAGATGTTTATTAAAGGGGTAATCCAAAGACATAATCCAAACAGAAAAAAGGTCAAAAGCACAGGGTAAATAGTCCAAACAATGACAGAGTCCAAGGCACAGGCAAACAGATAAATCCAGGGCAACAGGCATAGATTAAAACCAAGACACAGGAAACCAGGAGACAAGGGTTTAGAAATGCAGTACAGACACATACGAGACCTTGTAATGAGTAAGTGAGTGAACCAGGCTTATATAGACAGGGACTAACAATGTAATAAGAAAAAGCTTAGAACAATCAGGAATGACGAGACCGGGCAGTAAATTCTAGGAAATGTAGTCCGTGTTGGAATGACAATGAACAAGAGATGAGTGCGCTCTGGTGGATATCAAGGGCACTCCAGCTGCTGATTATGACACTAACAGAGTTAATTTAAAGCATTATCTATTGTGAACCATAATTTCATTATGGTTGCTTAATTTATTTAAGGAAGTATGTTGTCTATTAATGTTATTAATGTATTAATGTTATTAATGTATTAATGTCTTCAGCTAGTTAGCTTGAGATCCTTTCTATCTTAACTGGTTAAATCTCTTATAAGCCTAATAGAGAATATTTTATGAGTTGGGTTGGGAGGGTTACTATTCCTTTACAGTTACAAATTACTTCATAAAAAAGTATTCAATAACATAATGTAAGCACCACAATTATGTAATCTGATTACGTTTGGATTCCTTTAAGGTCACATTAATAAAGTCACATTAAAAGCAATCCTCGGAGTACTTTTATTTAATAAAAACTATTAAAACTATGCAATCAGTTCTTGTTTCGGCAGCTAGATTACACAGCCCCGTATATATTTATATAAAAGGCTATACAGACATCTAGTAGCTATAGTATGGTTTTACAGATGGTTTTAATTATTATTATTATTATTATTTTTATTATTTCTTTAACACATACAAGGAAACAAATACTTATAGTTTATACACAATATTAAAGTTTATAATTTTTAATAAAATCAATTTAATTTAAATTTAGGATTACTATATATAAATCTACTAAGATTGAACTTTTTTTTTTACTTTTAAGAAATACACTAATAAAACTCCTTTTTAGTATACTTTATGTATGAGTAGTATACTTTATTTCAATGCACTAAAAATATATTTAAGTATCAGGGGTATGTATATATATTTTTAAATGCACTAAAGTACTACTGAAGTATACTTTTAATTTATTTTTAATTAGTGTGTTTATAGTGTATAACTGTTACAATTTTATTTAGCACAAAAAATAAGAAAAACTTGTAATACTAAAAATGTATGTACTTGCTTGTATTTAGTGCATTCAAGTATATGTTATTTTCACCTGGGTGATGATGATATGTCACAGGCATGTTTTTTTTTACATTTAGTGTTTTACATTCAATGTTGCATTGCTCATGATAATATGATATGATAAAAACTCATGATACTAGCTTATTTCAACATCTCTTTAATCTGTAATAAGACGTGCTCTGGTATAATTGTTGGAAACCTACTGTAAATCAAAGCTACAATGCCATTCACATACAGTACCAGATCCTGTGTGTTGCCTAGCAACCGGTTAAAGCTCTTAGAGGAAGGATCCCCATATCCAAAAAAAAAAAAGACAGTGAGAGCGGTTCCTTGATCTCCCTCTGTGGGTGTTTACATGCAGTATGTATTATACATGCTGATCAAGGCTTCTCTCTCCATCCTCTTACTCTGAACGGTTTGACTCCATTGTGGCCCTTGTGTGGGAGGGGCAGATTCAAGGCCCCTGGTGGGACTGATGTTACATCACTGAAACTGCTATTAGTAAAGATAAATGGGTGCATCTTCAAGAATCCCCTCCACCCCCCGATCTGTAGCCCGACCCACATCTGAGGGAGCTGTCAATATTTCAAAGAGAATTTTTGTATAAGACAATTGAGAATGATTTTACTCAATCAAATATTTATTTTTTTGGAGTGTTATCACCTGATATATTTAACACATTGCATTAGTGCTGCTGTTTCAATGCCGTTGTGGTATCCTTTACTGGTTTTACTATTTGAAATTCTCTACCAAATCTCTACCAATATAGTAAAGGAACAGGACGAGTATTATCTGCATGCTATGAATAATAATAATAATAAAAAATGAACAGCCGATGATCAGGGCCTATTATATCCTGTCAGTCAAAAGGGGTGGAAAAATGTGTTCTGACTGCAACTCACACTGTGTGTGAAGAAAATGAAGCCTATATGTATAATGCATTATAAGGGCATTCTTAATGCTTTATAGTATATGCATAATGCCTTATAACAACCTTATAATATGTTGTTTTATCTGATAAATAATCATAACGACAGGTACATTATAATACTTACCTATTTGTAGTTTTAAGAGTACAATGCATTGTAACCCCAGATGAAGCCTGCATTTATGCATCATAAGGGTATTCTTAATGCATTATAATGCACGCATAATGCCTTATAACAACCTTATAATGTGTTGTATCATCTCATGAATAATCATAACAACAGTAATAATACTTACTTATTTGTGGTTATGACTATTAAGAGTATGATGTATTATAATTATAAATATTGTATATCCCTTAGTTTCATAACCTTTACTTTCCCAAGTCTCATATCTTGACATTGTTTACGTAAGATCTGCACAGTATCATACTACATATAATGTGTGGTATTTTACTGCTTAAAGTAAAGTGACAAAAACAAAGTCTTCTTTTAAACATCTGAAGTGATATGCTGGCGAAGCAGACTGATGAGTGGGTTATTATCTGAATCACTGCTCTAGACAGAGGTGAAAACAGAATAATATAAGGAATTCACCCCTTAAGAAAAACTGCATTATACAACCTGACTACTCACCCCCAGGACTGAGGGAACCAGAGAGGGTTCTGTCACATCCAGTCTATAGAATCTAACAAATGTGTGTGGAGAAGACCAGCTGGCTGCCGTGCAAATTTCTTGGATAGAAATGCCTCTAAATGCAGCCCAGGATGCAGCCATAACTCTAGTAGAATGGGCTTGTAATCCTACTGGGGGCTCATAACACAATAAGAGTCAGCCCACGAGACAAACAACTGGTTGTGCGGGTTCTCTGTACATTCGCGCGCAGAGTATGAAGCGGACATAAACAGTCTAACCTCTCGTCCTCTGGGGATGAAAAAGGTGGTGGATGAAAAGCTAGCAGGTTTGAAGGTTCACTGATTGAACTGCACCAGCTTGATCACACACTTTAGGCACAAACAAGGGGGTTAGTTCTAAAAGTTACTTTTTGACCACCCGGCATGAACATTATACATGAGGAGTGAACTGATAAAGCATGTAGTTCGCTCACCCTTTTTGCTGTAGTGAGTGCAAGTAACAGAGCTGTCTTTAAAGCGAGCAGCTTCAAGGCAATGCTATCAATGGGCTCAAAAGGGGCTCTAGAGAGTGCATTCAGGACCATGGACAAATCCCAAGGCGGTACCAGCGGTTTCGATACTGAGTGTAGCCTTTGTGCACCTCTCATAATTTGACAGACGATAGCGGACAGATAAACCTTAACTGTAGAAAAGGCTCTGCCTTTATCCAGAAAGTCCTGAAACATAACACTTCCGAAGGCGAACACAACAATTTTCCTATCTGCGCACCATCCCTCAAATACCCTCCATTTGAGATTATATAAAGAATGTGTTGAGACAGCCCACACGTTCTAAATCATCTAAATCACTTTCGGAGGTAACCCAGCTGCTTTCATATTCAACCTCTCACTGGCCAGGCCCAGAGAGACAGTTTCTGAGGGGTGGAATATATCCACCGCACTTGTGAGAGAAGATCTCTGCGTGCTGGTAACGGCCATGGCTGGTTGTAGAGAAGTTGCGCGATCTCTGCAACCCACAGCCTCCCCGGCCAGTATGGCATGATCAGAATCATTAAATGTCTATTCGTGAACCCTCTGTAATGTCTGCTAGATCAGGCTCAATGGAGGGAACACGTAAAGTAACATGTCTGGCCACTCCACACCCAACGGTGCATCATCGCCGACCAGAGAGAAGAACTATGTGGCAGCCCAGAAGAATCTCTAACACAATGAAGATTACTTTGGCCATGTTTCCTGGCTGTTGTTGTAGAGCGGGACGGGAAGGCTTATAGATGCCAGTTTTTTGGGGTGACAGACCTCGAATGGCTCTCCGTTTTTCAGCAAGGGACATTGCTGATGCATAGCTGTCACCGTTGCACCGAACCTGGCCTTTGGACTGATAAGGGCATCCAAAAACTCCACTTTCTCTCTGTCAGAAAGGCTTGACAACCCAACCACAGCGATCTCTCTCTGCCACCGCTAAGCCCAAACTCCAACCGCAACTTTGAACTGCTGGTTTAAATCTGTGATAGCCTCCCAGAGCGCTGGGTTGGGAAATCCAGAATCCAGCTGATGACCCACCTCCTCTAGTAACTCCAGTAAAGTAATAGGCTGTAAGGAGCGACGTCACGCACAGCACGAACGGCCAGTGCAGAGGATTTATAACTTTTTTGAAAAACAGAAGCGGCGATGCACTCTGTTTTCCCTGGCAGCGCAACTCCGGTTGAAGAGAGAGCTGCCCTGCCACCCCTGGGTGCAGAAGATCCGCCATCTCTAAATCCTTCATTCCCTGAACATCCAGCCTCGATAATCCATTGACAGGTACTCGGTGGAAAAAGGCTTGTCCCAAAACCTCTGCCTTGCTGGAATTAGACGTGAGCTTTCCATCATACAAATCTTTTTCATCCCCTTTTGCTGCCAGTTAGGATGGCCAGTAGATCAACAATCTAGCCACAGCCCTGCGATAGACCTCGGGTAGATCCGTGTCCATATGTACAGGGGAGGGTGAACTATCCTGTGCACTCGGCGGACAGGACTGATTTAGGGGAAGAATAGCATCCTCATCGCCATTATCCACATCCTCAAGGATGGTCGACAACACCTTGTCATCTTCCTCTCCTGTTAACGGATCTTCAAAGAGCGGGGGAAGGATGGGTTACACACTCTCCATCATATCGCCCCACAACATCAATCCATAGATTCCTCTCTGGGTTGAGCAGAGAGGCATGGGTCTGACTTCCCAGCTATTGCTACGTGAAGTCTCCTTTCTCTGGTTTTAGCTGAGAACATTGCTCAGTAGGGGCAGCCCTCGGGTTGAATAGTGCTGCCTAAGCACGTTCAATGCCCAAACAGGACATGCAGAACCTGTGTGAATCCTTTGCAGAAATCCACATTCCACAAGTACATGGATATGGAGGACGACCTTTTCCTTCTGGGCCCTCCAGATCTTTTGCAGTGGTCATGTTGGAGCCTGCACCCTCTTCGTAAGGTAAGTCCACCACAACGTGACAACTAGTACAGAGCTGTGTAATCGACTAGAGAGCTCTTTTTTTCCCTTATTTTTGGTGTGTGGTGTGGTGGTGTATTGGATTTGGTACAGGCTCCGTCTGTAAACTGCAATAATTTCCCAAATCCTCTGAGGACAGCTTCTGAAAATCTTCCATGGGGAAGAGAGTGAGAATGGCGAAGCAGCAGGTTGCTGGGGTCTATATACAGGGAGTTGGGACTCCCTGATCACTGCAGCGATTGGTCTGCCATGATTGGCAGAGGTGGTGTCATTGGCGCTTCTGCGATCGGTAATGCCTGAGACATTCCCATAGTGAGGTACTGAACGAATGTTAGAAAGAGAACTGTAATATTACAAGGTTTACCAAGTCTATATAGTAATATAGGGGGAAAGCATGTATATTTAATAGGTAGCTTAATATTTATATATACAAAAAGAAACTAGATCAGGTCACATTTTAACAAACATGTTCAATTGATATTTAGAAGTACTGTATACAAGTGTATGTGCAGCTATCTGTTATTTTTATTTATGTCCAGCTTATTGGTTATTTAATTTATGTCCTAAAATGACAAACAAAGATACATTTAAATATACAATATAACATATTGTTATATACAGTTTTAAGTGCACAAAAATATGTTCTTTTACAGTCTGGTTAAACATATTCATCTAAGTCGTATGTGTGAGGGGTGGTTCCTGGCACTTTCAGTGGTTTACTGTTACTTTGTTCATATTTGAGTGTTTCCTATAGGCTAATGTTAATTTCAGTGTGACCTAGTTTAAAGGGTTAGTTCACCCCAAAATGATTACTCTCCCTCAAGTTTTTCCAAACCTGTATGAGAAGAAGATATTTCAAAGAATGTTCATAAAACAGCTTTAGTAGGAAAAAAAATTATATGGAAGTCAATGGCTACCATCATCTTTCTGGTTACCAAAATTTTTTTACAGAGTATAACTATTACTTATTCTGTGGTTATTGATGCCAACAGAATGCTTCTCTGAAGCTCTTTAAGCTTGCTGAATGGTACCTCAGCAAACATTCAGCTCCTGTGGCTCTATGATTAAAAGCTTCTCTAATTAGATCAAACTGATAGCACCCTGGCGTCATTCCAAAGCACAGCCCCTTGAGAAATCTCTTGTACAGTCGTACAGAAGCCGGGTGTTGGTGGTAATGATTGAATGTGAGGACATGCTGCGATTCAGCTTGGCTCAATCCTGTTAGACTGTTATATTAAACCCGAGTATGATGAGCCTGATCAATTAAAAGTGGGTCATGTCTCATTGTTGATGCTCGATGCTGTGCTGCTCCTGGGGCATCTCACTAATCGAGATAAATCGCTATCTGAGTCGCTGCAATCGATATGTGCTTCACAACACACCCATGCTGTGCATGTCTATGCCTCACCGGATTTCACATTTGCTGATTGTGTTGTGTTCTTTGACCCTTGATGGGGAACATTCGGCTAGTAAACAGAATTTGATTTGATCTGTAGGAGGATGAAAGAAAATTAACAATGAATTAGGTGTGTGATGTTTTGTCGACTATTCGCATCCATGCACACGTCCTTGCAAAGGTGTCAGGCCTTTGTAAAATTCATGTTATTGCTTTACAAACATTAAAATGCTATATTATTATTTTTTTTTTATCTGGTTTTGAAATTTTTGGGACCATGTACAAGAAAAGTTTCCATTTAATATCTTAAAAAATTTAATGTGAAAACCATCAAGTGAAAATATAGTTTCCTAAATGATTTAAAGGTCTACTGAAGTGCCTTGAAACATGCAGCATTATAAAATGTGATGATATTTCCCCTGAAAAAGGAAAACAAAGTGGGAAGTATCAAACAGCTCTTCCCCCTTTTTAAAACAGCCAATAGCGTTTTGTTTATATCACAGTTTGACTAGAGCCTTTCAGCTCAATAAAGCCGCAGTTTCCTCCTAATCTCTAACCGCTTCGCATCATAATCTGCTCCATGCTTTGAAATACAGCATTCTCTGCAGAATTCAAATGGGTCCGGTTTTGTGGTCTGTGTCGACTCACAAATATGATCCGCTCTGTGCTATCGTGCCTCTGGACTAGTGAAGTTTGTGCTGCAACGGTGCATGTGAAACTAACATAGACCAGACTTAATTCGCCTCAACTGAAAGCATATTTACACTGTCTGAATTGTTCCCTGTCATATAGTGCACTGTGTACGAATTCACCATGTAGAAAATAGTAAAAGCGACTATTTAGGCGGCAGTGGCTCAGTGGTTCGTGTAGATTGTCTACAAACCGGAAGGTTGGTGGTTCGATCCCTGGTTCCACCTGTCCAAGTGTCGAGGTGTCCATGAGCAAGACACCTAACCCCAGCTGCTCCCGACGAGCTGGATGGCGCCTTGCATGGCTGACACCGCTATCGGTGTATGAGTGAGTGTGTGAATGGGTGAATGTGAGGCAAGATGTAAAGCGCTTTGGATGGCCATTGGTCTCTTAAAAGGGCTATATAAATGCAGTCCATGAGAGACATTACAAAAGAGGAATATCACTGGAAAAACAGGTTATTATCAGACAAGAACTTTAGGACCCGTGTTAATATTAGAAAAGCTTTCCAGTGCTGGAAAGCAGAAAGGCCTGAAAACTGACGCCAATGTTGCCTTGTTTCTGCTCCATACTCGAATAATTTTCACAGAGCCAATGTCACGTTACATACAAAGGACAAACAGGTGCGAGGACTCAAGTGCAGAAATGAATTTTATTATAAAAATAAAACAAACAAAATACAAAACAAAACCCACAAGGGGGAAAAATACATAAACTGAACATACCGACACGGGGACTGGGAGGCGTAGACAATACAAGGATCCGACCAGGACTGCAAACACACAGGAGCTTATAAAGGGGAGAAATCAAGCAGGGAGTGAGGCAAACACAGGTGGGGCAAATTAACCAATAACGAGATAACAAGGGGAGGATCAAACAATGACAAAGGCACATGGCCACACTAACAAACCCACATGTGCACACAAGACAGGACAGGTATGTGACATTACCCCTCCTTGAGCGGCTACCAGGCGCTCCACTAGGGACGGGAGGGACAGACCAGGGGGGCACGGGAGGGACAGACCAGGGCGGCACGGGAGGGAAAGACCAGGGCGGCACGGGAGGGACAGACCAGGGCGGCACGGGAGGGACAGACCAGGGCGGCACGGGAGGACAGACCAGGCGGCGCAGGAGGGACAGACCAGGGCGGCACGGGAGGGACAGACCAGGGGCGGCACGGGAGGGACAGACCAGGCGGCAGGGGAGGGACAGACCGGGCGGCACGTGAGGACAGACCAGGGCGGCACGGGAGGGACAGACCAGGGCGGCACGGGAGGGACAGACCAGGGCGGCACGGGAGGGACAGACCAGGGCGGCACGGGAGGGACAGACCAGGGCGGCACGGGAGGGACAGACCAGGGCGGCACGGGAGGGACAGACCAGGGCGGCACGGGAGGGACAGACCAGGGCGGGACGGGAGGGACAGACCAGGGCGGGGCGGGAGGGACAGACCAGGGCGGGGCGGGAGGGACACCAGGGCGGGACGGAAGGGACAGACCTGGGAGAAACAGATAAGGAAGGGAGAACAAGGGAGGGACAGGGAACACAAAGAGTTCAGGGGCCGGGTGGCCAGCAGAGTTCAGGCGGCCGGAGGGCCGGAGTGGCCAGCAGAGTTCAGGCGGCCGGGGCCGGAGTGGCCAGCAGAGTTCAGGCGGCCAGGGGCTGAAGTGTCCAGCAAAGTTCAGGCGGCCGGGGGGCTGAGTGGCCAGCAGAGTTCAGGCGGCCGGGGCTGGAGTGGCCAGCCGAGTTCAGGCAGCCAGAGGGGCTGGAGTGGCCAGCAGAGTTCGGGTGGCCGGGCGGCCAACAGGGTTCGGGCGGCGGGGCGGCGGGAGAGTTCAGGTGGCTCGGGCAGAGCAGGGCGTCGTTGCGGCGCGGGCAGAGCAGGGCGTCGTTGCGGCGCGGGCAGAGCAGGGCGTCGTTGCGGCGCGGGCAGAGCAGGGCGTCGTTGCGGCGCGGGCAGAGCAGGGCGTCGTTGCGGCGCGGGCAGAGCAGGGCGTCGTTGCGGCCGGGCAGAGCAGGGGCGTCGTTGCGGCGCGGGCAGAGCAGGGCGCCGTTGCGGCGCGGGCAGAGCAGGGGCGTCGTTGCGGCGCGGGCAGAGCAGGGCGTCGTTGCGGCGCGGGCAGAGCTGGACGCCGGGGTGGCGCGGCCAGAGCAGGGCGCCGGGGCGGCGCTGGAAGAGGAGGTCGCGTTGCACCGCTGGAAGAGCAGAGCGCCGGGGCGGCACTTCCAGCACAGAGTCCGCCGGCACCGGGACCACCGGCACCCCCGGAACTGGGACCACCGGCCCAGGGACCACCGGCACAGGGACCACCGGCACAGGGACCACCGGCACAGGGATCACCGGAATATGATCCACCGGAACAGGGACCACCGGCACTGGGACCACTGGCACAGGGACCACCGGCACAGGGACCACCGGCACAGGGACCACCGCCACAGGGACCACCGCCACAGGGACCACCGGAACAGTCACGGAGCGCTCCTTCCCTTTCCTCCTCCGCTTACGGACCACCGGTACAGGGACCACCGGTACAGGGCCCACCGGTACAGGGACCACCGGTACAGGGACCACCGAACACGATCCACCGGCACAGGGACCACCGAACACGACCCACCGGGACTGGGACCACCGGAACACGACCCACCGGTACAGGGACCACCGGTACAGGGACCACCGGAACACGATCCACCGGTACAGGGACCACCGGAACACGATCCACCGGGATTGGGACCACCGGAACACGATCCACCGGCCCAGGGACCACCGGAACACGATCCACCGGCACAGGGACCACCGGAACACGACCCACCGGGACTGGGACCTCGGAACTGGGACCACCGGCACAGGATCCACCGGCACTGGGACCACCGGAACACGATCCACCGGCACAGGGACCACCGGAACACGATCCACCGGCACAGGGACCACCGGCACAGGGACCACCGGCACAGGGACCACGGAACAGTCACGAGCGCTCCTTCCCTTTCCTCCTCCGCTTACGGACCACCGGTACAGGGACCACCGGTACAGGGACCACCGAACACGATCCACCGGCACAGGGTCCACCGGAATGGGGATCACGGAACACGCTCCCCTGGAACAGGGACCACCGAACACGGACCCACGGAGCTCTCGGATCGGGATCCTCGGAGGAAGGGAGTCCAGCTGGTCCACGAACTCCCAAAAGTCCGGGTCCCCATCCTGTCCACCTCCGTCGGACTCGAGGCATGTCCAGGCAGAGGTTGAAGACCTCTGCCTTCTCTGCCTCATTTAGGTACAGGTGATGCACCTCTCTGAGGAATTGGCAGGCAAACTCTCTCGTACACCCGCCCCCTGTTGACGGATGTACCTCGAGTTTACCTGCCGCATCACCTGCACCCGTCTGTTCAGCTCCATCAGCTGAAAACAAACCACAAAAAACAAAAAACAAACTCCTCCTGCTGAGTCCTCAACTGGTCGGATCCTTCTGTCACGTTACATACAAAGGACAAACAGGTGCGAGGACTCAAGTGCAGAAATGAATTTTATTATAAAAATAAACCAAACAAAATACAAAACAAAACCCACAAGGGGAAAAATACATAAACTGAACATACCGACACGGGGACTGGGAGGCGTAGACAATACAAGGATCCGACCAGGACTGCAAACACACAGGAGCTTATAAAGGGGAGAAATCAAGCAGGGAGTGAGGCAAACACAGGTGGGGCAAATTAACCAATAACGAGATAACAAGGGGGAGGGATCAAACAATGACAAAGGCACATGGCCACACTAACAAACCCACATGTGCACACAAGACAGGACAGGTATGTGACAGCCAAGATATGCTGTTGTGACGTTAGTAACACAACAGTTTTGAGTGTTATTCATCTGGAGCTGGTGTGCTGCTGGTGAAACTTAAATGAATCCTGAAGGAGTGTATTTGGCACAAAAATACTCCATCATACGTCTCTTTTTTTTAAAAAACTTTGGCCATGTTAAGCATGATAAACTCTTTAACAGTGTAAATAAGTCAGAATGCATGAAATAGATTTAGACATCCCCTTTAATAAATTAAAATTTAAATAAAAAATAATGATTGCCACCATTTCTGAACAAGCTAATGACAAGACAATATAGGCTACACAACAAGCTCTTACATTATATCTTGAGATTTTCTTTTAGTTGAAAACATTAACCCTTTCAAGCGTGATTTCAAAATATTCTAGCTGATTTTTTTTAAGGTGACTTATTTTAGAACGTTTCACCTTACTGTTTCCATGGCCGACGCGTCATAGCCTGGTCCTACCAGACTCTCGTACATTTCATTTGTACAGAGAGCCTGGCCACTCTCCATTGACAAGCGTTAACTTCCTTGAAGGCGGGTACTCTGTTGAAGTTTAAAACTTTTGGATCTGCCCAGAGCCACTCTCGATCTGCCATAACCAATCGCTAACGCTAGGTTATGACGTATGTCATCTCAAACTAGCAACCAACATCAACGTCATCGTTCTCAGCCACCCCCACTGTTCGATGATTTGACCAGTTAAAGTTTGACCGCAGAAAATCTGAGAATATACCGCAATCCCAGATGGAGTACTGAAGGAAAATGAAAATTGAGCGGAAGTACGTAGGAGGGTGGAGCCAGGCTAGACGTGTCATGCATGTGACAATAGCCAAAATAGCGCTGTATGACAGATGGATCGTTTTTATTTCGTTTCTACATTTTTTTATTCAAAATATTCACTTTCTCACCATGTCATCAACTATCTGATATTCCGATTCTCAAATACATGTAAGTGTATTGTCGTTTTAAAAACCTTTATAAATGGTCTTGATTTATAACGTGAGATGGACGCAGGCATGTTTGTTCGCACCGCAGTTCAGAAAGTCCTAGTCAGATTTACATCACGTGAATTCATCAGTTTCTCCCAAAATACATGCAAGTAAGTGGCCGGTAAACTGGGAGAAGAATAGGGTAATCTTTATAGTTACACAATATCCGATATGAATGAAACGCGTCTGTAAATTATATGGACTTTTATTGCTTACACCAGTGTGTATTTTACAAACTCTAAATGTATTGTTTTACTGGTGCTTATGTGTATTTAAATGTCTGAACCCTAAAATAAACATTATGTGGTTGAAAACACTGCATAGTTGTGATAGTAGTTGTCTCTGGCTCAGCACCAGCCAAAGCGCAAAAGCACAGTTTGAATCTGGCAGTTAGGCCTATGTCACCTCACTGAATATTCTAAATCCCATATCTGGTACAGTACTCCCAGGGGCACAGAAAAAACTGTACTGCTCAAAGGGTGAAAAAAACGCTAATAAAGCAGACTGCGCCAGTTATTGTGCAGAATGTACATATACAAGAGTCAGCATATGGTTAACGTGTTTATATTGTTTCTGAAAAAAAAAGAATATCCACATGCTCGCGTGAAAGTTGGCCTCTTTTTAATAGCAATAAGGCTTTAGATATAATTTAGTTAACCGTTATAACTTTTAGTTTCCGTGCTTAGGTATGCATTTATAGCCAGCAAAGCAACATTATGTAAGAAAATTAAAATAGTTTTTTTTCTAATAATAATTACAGATTAAATATTCAAACTTTTTGTGCATTTAATTTAAAATCAGAAAATAAATACATGCACATAATAATAGAGGTACAAGTCATTTACTGTACATTAATGAAATCGCAGCTCAATTAAATAAATATTTTCATTTTCAAAATACTAATTTTGATAAATGCAGAAGCTTTCTATTTCAGTTATGCCAGCTTTAGGTCTTTTGGGATGTTTATGTACTAGCTTTGCCTGTTCAGTTGCAATCTTTTATCCATTCTCAAAAACTCCCCTCTGTAACTCCTTCAAAGTGATCACTGACTTCTCTTTTATATTCCCATTGAGAGTTTTGAGTGAAAGTCTTTCCAAGGCACTATCTGTGTACCTTGATGTAACTTCCACTTCCTGATAATTGAACAAACAGCGCCCAATGGGACATCTCAGCAGTTGGATGCTTTTTTTGTTCTCTATCCTTAATTTATGCATTTGTTGTTCATCTCCAATTGCTTTATGCCTCATTTTCACAGGTGTCCTTCAGATCCACAGCCCAAATAATGATCCCTCAGCTGTGGGGTTTTAAAACTGAAAATATGGTAGTTATTTTAATGACTCACAGGTAGAGGTCATTTGCAACATAATTGTGTTCACATTACTTAGAGCTCGTGTAACACAGCAAGGAATATCTTATGAAATATTTTGTTTTTATAACAGTATTGTGATGACTGTCCTTTTAGAGCAGGGGTGTCCAAACTCAGTCTACTGTCTTGCAGAGTTAAGCTCCAACTTGCCTCAACACACCTGCCTCGAAGTTTATAGTATGCCTAGTAACAGTCTTTAGTTTAGTCAGACTTTAGACTTTAGTCAGAATGATAGTTTTAGCCTAACGGAATCTCCTCATATTGTGCCAGGACGGCCACTGCATACAAGCTTATTAGTGGAGAGGAGACGGTGGAGAGTGATGAAGCCAATCCATTTATGGGGATGATTGGCCAGGATGTTACACCTCAGGGTTACACCCCAACTCTTTTTCCGGAATAATTCATGTCCATTTTTTGGAGAAAGATTGGTGTGTGTTTATATGCTAAAGTATAATTCACGAGGGTATTTGCTCCAATTTAAAAGGAGTGAGATGAGTAAATCTTGGATACCAGAGTAGGTAAGGATGTATTTAAGTTTTTTTTTATGGAACCAATGTCTATTGTCTAGTGACTGAAAGATTGTTTTTGGCAATGAATAGGGGGTGGAGCAGCAGATCTGAACTTCCCTGTGTACAAGAAAGAAGGAAAGTGATTAATATAGCTGGATGGGGGTCGGTAGATTGAAAATATGGATGAAATCTCTGTTTTTCAATTGATCAGTTTTGCTACATTAGATGAGGAAATGAATAGTGTCATTGTCCAGTACTTGGAGGTTGGAGAAGGTTGGGTGGATGGCTAGGTTGAATTTGGAATTTGTTGTGATTTCATAAACTCTGAGGAACCTGAAAAAATCAAGAGTAAACATGGCATCCAGAGTTCTTGCAAATTACCGGAAAGGAGGAAAGTCAGGCATTTAGCTAAGCGATCGATCTATAGAGGTTGCCTGGAATAAGGGCGAGTGGGGTTTTTTTTTTAGGATTCCTTTGATTAGGTGTGTAATCTGAGGCTTTGTTATAGCAGGAAGTGGACGGCCGTAGATTTATTTAAATAAAAATTGAATGCCTAGATTGTGGTACATGTAGAATTGATGAAATGAGAAGAGTGGATTGCTTGAAGGGGCAGGATAGAAAAGGGGACATGAGGAAGGCTCATATGTTGCGGAATTACACAAAAGGCAAGACACACTTCAGCACCCAGGAAAACCTTATTGTAAAGCTCCAGGTCAAGAGCTCCCCAGGAAGGACATTGATTCCACTGGGCGACATTTGGCTGAAAATATCCTGTAATAGGTGAAGAAATGAGTACCGCTATTCAGCTACCAGACAGTTCAGCTATGATAGATAAAAAGTCAATCAGTTCTTTGCGTCTTGAGGGGAAGACAGAACAAATAATTTCTGTATATCTTCCATAATAAGTATACGATTGGATTTGGGATTTGAATTTTTAAGGTTGATAGTTATGGTTCCCCAGTCAAGGGTACAAATGGGGTTCAATTATTGAAACAGAGGGGAGGAGAGAATGCGGTTAAGAGTGTATATGTTGGGAGGCTAGAAGCCTTGTTTTTAGCTTTTCTTTGAGAAAAGAACAAAGAACAGCACTGTCATTCTTAAAAAAAGGAAGATGTGTTAAGAGTTTTGCCGACCAGATCTATTAACTAGCTCCGCTTTACCTTCTTCGTTGCTCTGGTTGGTTGTATCGCTATCCTATTGCGTGCAGAGGGAATTTGAAAGCAACCGTTTATCCCACCCCTCGGATTGATCCCTGCCAATGAGGAGTTCCCAGACCCAACATCTTGATGTGGGTGTGGCTTGTCAGGCTAGGAAGCAGTGGCAGCGGCTAAAAACTGAGGCAGGTTGGAGGTGAACCATATGGATTGTATGGTGGCCGTTTGCTTCAGCACTTCTGTGGGGTAGAGAGGAGGTAGAAGGTTTTGGTAAGAGCGCACAAGCAGATTGTGAAGTTGTGCTTTTGAATTTCTTTGCAAGAAATGGATGCCAGCGTTGGATAGGGCTTGCCAAAGTGCGTTGACGGACCATTTCTCAACAGGAGGGACAGAAGGGCTTGAAGCTGAAGAAGATGAAGATGAAGGACGGGATTCAGGACGAGGAACGGGTGAGCCCAAGATGATCTAGAGGGAGATGGAGAAAGAGGTCTTCTTGAGCCAGGTTTATAGAGCTAGCCAACTTGTCCAGGGAAAAATCTATTTCTGATAGATTTGAGAGTTGGTTGTCAGAGGGGAACAGTTACGTTTCCTAGAAGTCAGTCATGTTGCTTTGGATGGGCCAAATGTCAAAAGACCTAACAACGGGAAGTGCTCCTCCCAAAGTTTTTGTTTAATAACTTCACATGGTAAGACATGGAGTAAAAGTTCTGATTACATGAGAAATGTAATGCCATGCCATATAGTCAAGGAAATCATATGCATTAATCTGGGCTTATACAGACACTTTACTGGTGTACAGTAATTGCTAATAGCTGAGGCTGAATTCTGAGACAGTTTATTCTAGAAACATCTTGTCCAGATTCAAGCAAGGTTTCCTCAGTCACTGATTTGGTTCTTCAACATACAACAACAATAGCATTTTTGAAATTACAACAGATGGACTAAAATAAGCTTTATAAAAGGAGAGAGTGAGGACTTTTACTGGATGATTAGATTCTGTAACCACGGTTACACGGCCATTATTGTCATCCCTTCTAATTCAGTGATTTTCAGAATCTTTTCAGAATTTTGCAGACAATTGAAGTGTGTCAGTTCTAGTTCAATGAAGGTGACCAAAAGAAAACAGATAATGGGATAAGGTGTATTTGTGTGTGTGTGTGGGTAGATATTGAGACAAAATGTCCTCATAAAGATGACAATATCCAAAATAATTTTTGGTCTCCATAAGCAAACAGCTTAAAAATGCAGACATTTTTCTGTGTTTAGGGGTAGTGTTAGGGAATAGAATATACAGATTGTACAGTTAAAAATCAAATCTGTGGAAAGTAAATGTGTGTGTGATGCATGGTGAGTTTCTCAAGGTCAGTCAATAAGCTTTAAAATGACTCACAGATGTTGTAGCTGTGTCCACTCTAGAGTATATAGTGATGTGGATTGTCTTACCATTTAGTGGTATTTGTAACATAAACCATCATTATTGTTATCGCTTACCCATGCCAGTTGCCTATTATGTTCATGAATATCAGTCCCATGAAATTTGAGAATGTTTGTTAAAAAAAAAGAAAAGAAAGAAAAGCTGCCCCTCAATGCTTAGTTCTCAAAACATGAGCTACACAAATTAATGGAGATTAGACTATATTTAGTAATATTAAATTATTATTCTCTAATGATAGTTGACTGCAGCTTCCCTGTAGGCAGTGTTCATGGCTTTTGTGTATCCTTAGCAAAGTCCTACATTTTGTAAAAAAAAATATGGTAATAATAATTTTATTTGTATACCACTATAAAAAAAAGATGCAGTGCATGGAGAAACTTTTAATTGATTTGTTAATCATAAAATTATAGTATGAGAGAGGACATTCTAGAAGTGTTTGATTACAATATTACCTCAGTTTAGCTGTTTAACTGTAAGTCATTTGTGACGTGATATCGTCTCGGTTCCGCATATAACTTTAGTTTCCTGAAGAGGGAACGAGACGCTGCATCATCTCTGTGAGAACGACCTTTGAGTGATTGCGTCGTGAAGCACATATAGAATCAGTCCATAGGCGGGTGACGTCACTCTGCCAAAAAATCCACTAGGGGTACCAGCCTCTCAAGACCTCTCTGGTATTCTTCGAACAGCAAGCGCAGCGCACTGAAGGGGCGAACCGGCAGGGGACAACTGGCTTGACTGCTCTACAACCCTGAACCAATGAATCGTGAGGGCCCTCCACGGCCCAGCATTCTGGCGGGGTTGGTGGAATGACCCCCTGAGGGCACCGTATAATGAGTTGGACCTCTGGCGTCAGGATTTCTTTGGCACAGCCTTAAAAATAATGACGGTCCTCAGATCTGTCTTACCCTTCGAAGGCTGTGCCTGAGAGCATCTCCCCGCTTCTGTTGAGCCCTACGCGAAGAGCTCGTACTCGGCTTCTGCTGCTCCTGCCCAGCAGCAGCTGAGACCTGGGTTTTTCGAGGAAGGAACTGTTGGAGAGCCGGCAGCTCGGCCTGGTATGCTTCCACGATAGACAAAGGTGCTTCTCAATATCCCTCCTCGGTTCCCCGCTCCTCCGTCCTCTATCCTATGTTATCCTTGTTACTGGAAAAGCTGCACTATTTAGAAAACCACTGAGCTACTGTCATGCTGCTGGAAAATCTTGTTATCAGCATTGCCATCTTAGTTAGTTTTTCCCCAATGGTGACCATTAAGTTAAATTTCTACAAAATATCCAGAATACTGGAACAAGGATTCTCATATATCCCATATTGTTTGTGTAAGATTCTCTTAATGCTATTTTTATCTTCAATCTGTAATCTCTTTATATGATTGTACATTAAGTTTTTAGACATAATTCATTTTATTATTATTGTCGTTGTTGTTGTAAATTTATCTTACGTTTTTAGAAAGGCTCTATATAAATTATTTTTTAATGTAAAATAATAATAATTATTATTATTAGTTGTAGTAGTAGTAATAGCTAATTATTTTAGTAATAATTATTATAATAATAATTCAACTTTCAGCACTTTCAGCTGGTGTTGCTCTATACCTTTGGACTAAAAATCGATCAGTGTGAATGGTCCTAAAATTCATCATTATCATTGTTTCTGTGTTTAAAACATCCAAAAGTGTCATTTGAACTCAAGCCTGTTTGTTGCTCTTGTTGCAATGACAGTCTCTGGAAACCATTCAACTGTTGCGAGCGGTCTTGGTCTCAAAGGTGGAACTGAACACGATGGAACATTCTAATGAACTGCATAAAGCTCCTTTCATATCTCAGGGGTGGAGTCTAATTTCCCACCAAATCCATGTGTTGCTTGATAAGAAATGTCAGTTTCAAACCATCAGACAATCATTGCCCTGCGGGAGACAGAAGAGAGAAGAGAGAAACACTCTGGGCCATTAGAGTGGAAGTGTCTCTTTGCAGTGCTGCTGCCACAAGATCTTATCTGTTTCTCAGCACTCAAATGAACTCAGGGGAAATAAGGCCCACATTCGTTTAAATCGGTAAATAGCTGAGTGCATGTCGTAGTCTAAACCACCAAACATTAAAAAAGACCGTCAGTCCCAACACTGCTTGGTAAATAATTTGTGTTATTACAATGGGGTATGTTAAAACAGCTCTTAGTCACTCAAAGGAGAGTTAAATAGACCCATTTTGACCAACACTGTATTAGTCAGTACAAGAAAGAAGAAAGGAGGCAACTCTAATGAAATATGGAACAAAAATGTAATTATGTTGTTATTTTTTTAGGTTACACTTCACATCTGCAGTTGTTAAAGTACACCTTTAAATGGATGGAGGGTTTGTTAAACAATCATTTGATGTCAATATGCATTTGGCAGATGCTTTAAAGCCACATACAGTGCATGCAAGGTGCATATTTTTTAAGTTCATGAGTGAGCGAGCAAGTGAGCTGTTTTTTCTGTAATTAGTCTATTAATTTCCACCAATTTAACTCATTCATACAGATGTGGACTTTTTTTAAAATGTTTAATTGTGTTTAAATTGAATGACAGGGCAGTGACTTTCTTCTCATTACTTTTGGCTATGTATCAAAAGAGTTCAAAAGACCTGAAATGCCATGCAGAGACTGTGAATCTTTTAGTAATCTGAACATTCACAAGAACCATCTGAAGAAACTGATTACTGATTCAGTAGAATGAATAAGATTTTTTCAAAGCAACTGTTTAGGACAAAGCGATTCAATAGAATTAATTGGATTTACTATCTATCTAATGTGCTATCTAATGTGACAGTAAAAACAGCAATCGTTGTGCTACACCTTGTTGGAAAAAGCAGCTTGTTACTGGAAAAGCTACATTGTTTTAAAAGAAGCTAATCGACTCTTGAATCGGCCTATATCTATATTGGAGTGTCACCGTCTTAGTGATTTATTTGTTGGATGTTAAAGACGGCATGCATTAAATCTTACCCCTTGGTTTAATTTCATTGGCATCGTCATTCATCTGAAACTCTTTACCCACAGACCATAAGACTATGTTGTTGTAATCGTAAAAGGTAAAGGCAAAACCGCCCAATGTGTACGGATGTAAAAATGTGCTGCAAGCTGCATAGAAATAATGGTTGCAACTTGGATTACAGTGCAGAATAAATTATATGTGTAGTTGTTAAAATACATTTTTTAAATTGCTCTCTCTCTCGCTCTCTCGTATATATATATATATATATATATATATACAGTGGGTACGGAAAGTATTCAGACCCCCTTACATTTTTCACTCTTTGTTTTTTTCTCATTAATGTACACACATTACCCCATATTGACAGAAAAACCCAGGATTGTTGACATTTTTGCAGATTTATTAAAAAAGAAAAACTGAAATACCACATGGTCCTAAGTATTCAGACCCTTTTGCTGTGACACCCATACATTTAACTGATGTCTCTCCTGGACGGGTCTCCAAGGGTTCCTCCTACCCCCGTCCAGAAGTGTGGAAGAACTGTGTGTGGCCCCCGAGGGCCAACCTCATAAGCACCGGTCTCTCAGCTGAGGTCGTTGAGACCATTCTACACTCCAGAGCTCCCGCCACAAGGAATACGGTGCGCCCCTCCAGGATGTATGTGATGCGGCAGGCTGGTCCTCACCGCACACATTCATTCGCTGTTATGAATGTGATGCCGTGGCCCTGGGGGCCCGGGTGCTTTCTTCATGCGACATGGGCACTTGAGTCGTATCGGGCCGTTGATATTCTCGTTCCCAAAGTGGTGACGCAGTGCGAGTTCCCACGAAAGGGAACGTCTCTGGTTACTTGTATTGTAACCTTAGTTCCCTGAGTAGGAAACGAGACACTGCGTCACTTTGGCATACTCCCCGCATGCCCACACTACGCTTGTTTCAGTTTTTTGCTGAAGCTGCTTGACGTGTGTGTGCCGGCATGCTTTATAGTTTCTGGGTCGATGACGTCACCCCTACGTTCATTCATTCCATTGGACAGTTGACATACGGGCTTCAAGACGTAATCACGCAGAGGCGTTCCTAAAGCGGTGACGCAGTGTCTCGTTCCCTACTCAGGGAACTAAGGTTACAAAACAAGTATCCAGAGACGATATTCTTATATTACCATGACCTTTAATATATCAAAGGCTCAAGGGAAAGTTGATTTCTCAATTCATCACCCCTTTAAACACATTTTAGTCATGACAACCTGTTTTGGCATGTTAATGAATATGGCAATGTTAATATATTTAGTTTTAGTGGACTAGGTCTGCTACACATGATGTTGCTGCAGAGCAAGTGGGCTTGCTACTAGGTTGAACGACCTCTGATTTTTTAAAGTCGAAATTTACGTGATTAAAGT
Source organism: Gobiocypris rarus (assembly GCA_023029165.1). NCBI lineage: Eukaryota > Metazoa > Chordata > Actinopteri > Cypriniformes > Gobionidae > Gobiocypris > Gobiocypris rarus. The sequence goes on along the minus strand of CM040917.1, from coordinate 23,907,074 downwards.
CGAGTCAACGCCGACTAGTTGCTGATGACGCCATTATTGAACAAATAAGCCTGAACCTCGAACTGAGACTCAAATGCGGGTTGCTTTGTGCACAGCTATGGCATATGACACAGCGCTGCCCACAAGGCTATTGCTCCTACATAACAGCTTATTTTTATCAGTTTTGTCTTTGGGTCGTCATATTTCTCATAGACTCCTGCTCGTTCTAAGTCAGATACAGATAAAGTTGCATAATAAAGATTAGTGAGAGAGTGATTGTGTGAATTAATTCTACCTGGTAGCCTCTCTTTGCTAATAGTGAAGCTGTGGGTTTTAGTTACTAAAAATTATATGCCATAACGTTTCAGTTTCTAAGCTATTTTATTAATAAATCACAGAACAGTGTTGGCAATACATATCTGGGCTACTTGATGTTTGTGTGTGTGTGATGTGAGAGATATTGTCTGTATATGTGTGCGTTATTAACGTGTACATTAAGCTGTTTAAAACGTGCATTCAACCAATTTTGAGCATCCAGATGGTATAATCAAGCATATCTCGAGGAGTGCTCTCGAAAATGCATTTATTTCTCATTTTAACTGTTTGGAAATGAAGAGTAAAAGTGGTTTTCTTATCCTGCTCTCTATAGGCCATGATCATCGACTAGTCAACGTCAAGCTACGTGTCATGGCAGAGCATTAAAGTCAACTAGTCAACTAGTCTGTGTAACCCCTACTTGCTACTGCCATTCGATACACAAACACGCTGCTGTGAGCATGTAAGATATGCTGCTGCATAAATAGAAATATGTAAATCCTGTAGCAGATCTAAACAGGTGAAGCTGGGGGAGGTGGAGGGTTTCTGAGGAACTCTGATAACATGCTGCAGGACTAGCTTACAGCAAACACCGAAATATTTAAATGTTGAGCAATAAATCTCATTGGCTGCAGGATCAGCAGAGGCCAATCAGATCCTATGTGTTAATGATGCAATTGCTTGCAGGTTGCATCTAAAGGATCTAACAGTCTGTGAGTTTCATGACTGAACTAGATTCTTACAAAATTGTTCTTAAATTTTTTTTAAGTAAGGATAATAGAGTCTTTTCTCATACATTGTGTGTCATACAGTATGTGTGAACCACATATTGTGCTGCAGGGATCTAAGTGTTATTATACTACAGGAACTTTCCTGCTTGAACTTCATCCAGCATGAGAGAAAATGTGTTTTATTTGTTATAAAACATGCCAAATTGTGCTATTTTCATGATTTATGACATTTTTATTTATTTATGTGGTATAGATACAAAAATATTTTGAGTTTCTATTTATTAGACCAATTTCCTTCATTGTATTACCTAACATTTTTAATTTAATTGAACCTTGAACTCAAAATTTTAAGGCAACCAGGTAACTTGCTTTTTTAAGTCAAACCAACAATATTATTTTACCGTGTGGAAAAAAGTCTACATCTTTTGTAGCATTAAGTTTTGAGTTTACTTAATTTTAGTCGACTGGACTTTAAAGGGATCATACCATATTTGGGATGGTGATGGTGATGGTGAAATGATCTTGTACCACCGGTGAAAGAAATTACCAGTTGTACAGGATTATTTTTCACCATTTCAAATATGAAATGATCCCTTTAAAGTCCTGTTCAATAACTAAACTGAATACAATTCAACAAAAATGATCCTTTACATATCTGTATGTGGCAGTATAAAGTTAAACCATTGTACAGGAGGTTGTACACTATGATGCTATCAATCATTGCTCTGTTTGTTTAAGTGTACTGTAGGCCTGCTAGTTATCACGCCCGCAACCCATGCTGGTGATGCTGGTTTGAATCCCGCTTCGAGCGGGTGCGAGTAGGACCAGTTACATTTGTGACCCAGATAGGAGTGAAGTTTATGGGGGTGAGTGTAACGGAGGCCAGTTAGCAAAGAGATGTGCAGGTAAACCTCACTCCCCTGGCATCAAGAGGCACACTAGCGACAGACACTAGAGGCTAAAGACCAGTTACATTGGTGCTGTGACCCGGATAGGAGCAAGATTTATGGGAGTGAGTGTAACAGAGGCCAGTTAATAAAGAGCAGTTAAGGTAAATCTGTATTGTTACAGTGATGCAGAAATGACCCTCAACCTTTAAATTGTTTTTATAAATAAATAAAGAATCAAAAAGGTAAAGAATGCTTCAAATCCTCCAAAATGTTATGTAATATTGTTATATAGTATAAAAAAAATGTTTTTTGGATCCAATGTGATCCTCAGATGATGTTCTCTCCACCACCTCGAAAAGAAACTGGGTGTCAGTTTAGGAGAAGAAAAAAAAGAAAGAGATTTCATAGTTCCCATAGAAACAATATCCTTTAAATACCCAGTATTCTGATGGAATGACAGAACCCTGCAAGAAAAGACATAAACATCTTCAGTTAACATTATCTTACTCTCAGGTTTCTCTTAAAATAATGTGCTCCTTAGTTTTGTTTACTAATGTATAATAAAAATTTCCACACATTCAAATGTTAATTTGGTCTAGTGCCAGTGGCCTCTAAAGTTCCCTAAAGTCCCAGATGGCTTAAATCTAGTATTAATCTGTTATACTATATTTACATCACATGCTGAAGATACAGGGTTTTCCCTGCATCAGAGAGGAGGCATTCACTCATTTTGTCTCTCATTATTGTGAGTATTTAAGCAACTGTTCAACATTTCGCTTTATGAAACTATGCAGTAGTTTCCATGGTGATTTAATGGCATTCAGCTATACCATGATGAAGAAGTTGAAATGTCCATTTTACAATTAATTTCTTCTTTATATCTCTTTATATCAGTCACTCTCTTGCATCAAAAATATATTTCACTTATCACATATTTTTGAGAAATGGAAGATATCTTTATCTGCGATTATTTAGAAAAGTATCAACATTTTCACTTTGAAATTGTTTGGAGATAATCACTAGAATTTATGACCACAAATGTACAATTTTATTTTATCTTTATTTTCTCAAAATTATGACATTGTCACTTATCTACCCCTAAGCCTGTCTCCAGACCGTAATCCTTCATATTAAAACACACTGTATATAAAACTTGAGAAAAACAGAAATATAAATATATATGTATCTTTTAAATAAACGTTACTACCACCACCGTCAGATATTTATTAAAACATTAAAGAAATTTGGCAAAATTAAATAAAATAAAATTGGTAAATTGGCAATAAGTAACTTTGCAACTACATATCAACTTACTCTAACCCTAACAGCAGTGTACTGTAATCTACTAATACTCTAATGAGAGTTAGTTGACATGATGCAAAGCTACATATAGTTAGTAGAATGTCAAAAAATCTGACGATCTTAGATCAGTTTTCATCCTCCCATCATTTTTGTGATTTTCATTTCGACCTTTTCCTTTTCTCTCCTCTCCCTCTGTCATGAAGTGAGGAGCTGTTTATTGGGTGAGGCATTCGCTAGCAGGGGCCGATGGGTCCTGCCATCAGAGCGCCACCGTCCTGTGTGTGCGAGGGCAGCGGTGGGCGTGAGTGGGAGACTGAATCAAAGGTGAGCTCTTGCTCAGGCACCCAGCGCAATTCTTTTCTCTGGCGTTCGCTTCCTTCAGCTTTATGTAACAGTTTATTGGGACCAAACACAAAGAACTAACTGTAAACTTAATTCTCTCTCAGACGTTGATTTGTCTGAATGTAAGAGAAAGCCAGCTGTCTTTTCTCTTTTAGGTGTTAGGTTCGATTACCGTCACTTCACTGAAGAGGAGTTTAGTCCCTGAAACCTCTCGTCTGCCTTATTCGAGTGTTAGTTACTGGGCCAAGCTCTCCTGCTCTTAGTCCATTAGCTTTTTGCTAATAGCATGGTGCAACCCCAGTATTTACACTAATATCATATTATTTAGAGTGACCTCAGTTACCCCTTACAGGAAGGCAAACCCCTCCCTCTGACAATATTTTTTAGCTCATGTGCTGGTGGAATGATGTCTGTTGCTATTTTAGTGATCTTTTGTTTTACTGGAGATTTGGTGTAGAGGTGGAAATACTTCATAATAATGAGTTGTGCAACTGGCACTGGGAAAGATACAAGTGCAGCTTTCCTTTAAGTAAGTGTAATTCATTTTCTGTCTCATCTGCAGGGTGTTTGGGTGAATTGTAGTGTGTTCCTTGGTCATTCTGGTTTTGCAGTATTTTTTTAACTCTGTAATTTTTATAAAATGAATATGATTGTGTGTTGTAATTTAAGGAAGTAATACACAAGAGTATGCCAGAGGTGTGTTCTGAAAAATATGCTCTGTTTGAGCTAAGGACTTTATTTATTATAACTCAAAATTTTTGTATATAATATCAAGTAAATTAGGAGGATGGAAATAAAGAGCTAACGTTATTATTCTATTATTCCGTGAATGTTTGGGAGTTAGTTTACTTTAGAGTTTAAGTTTAATAAAAACATTTTCACACTTTATATTAGGGGGTCTTAAAGGGATAGCTCACCCAAAAATTATCTCCTAATTTACTCACCCTCAAGCCATAATAGGTGTATACAATCATAGTTATATTAGATGAATATGTATTGGCTCTTCCAAGCTTTATAGCCTAATGGCAGGGAATGACAGGCCAAAATTTGAAGACCAAAAAAAGTGCATTCATCCATTATAAAAGTAATCCACACGGCTCTGGGGGGTTAATAAAGACCTTCTAAAGTGAAGCGATTGGTTTTTGTAAGAAAAAAATATCCATATTTAACATGTTATTTAAAGTAAAATATCTAGCTTCCGGTGGACTGCCTTCCGTATTGAACTTACGAAGTGTAGCGCCTCTCGCAGTTCAAAATGCTTATGCTACGTCCGACATCTTCGTCCCGCCAGCTTTTTATGCTATGTCCAGCATCATCGTTGTCATCATCTATGTCCATACGCTTTTTTCATAAGTTGAATAAGGAAGGCGGTCTGCCAGAAGATAAATATCGTACTTTATAATATGTTAAATATGGATATTTTTCTTACAAAAACCCATCGATTTGCTTCAGAAGGTCTTTAATAACACCCTGGAGCCATGTGGATTACTTTCATAATGGATGGAAATTTTGGGCTGCTATTCACTGCCATTATAATGCCTGGAAGAGCCAGGACATATTTTAATATAACTGATTGTATTCGTCTGAAAGAAGAATGTCTTATACACACACACAGTGGCTTTAGGGTGAATAAATCATGGGGTAATTTTCATTTTTGGGCAAACTATCCCTTTAAAAACTATGTACTTAACCATTTATTACAATTTACTTATTATGTACATAAACTAATGGTGGCGGTTTTTAGTAAAAAGGACATGGATCCAAATGTAGCTGAAGTTTTATTAACAGAATAACAAGGGACTGACGAGGAAAGACACATCTCGGAATAATAAAATAACTAATCAACAAGAAAATTACAATTGACTAAAAAAACATGGTGCAGAACAGAAAATAACATAAAAGTCCACACAAGACAGGAAAACACAGGCTGGGATCGTGACACATACATGTTGGCGAATTATAATTACAATAAATTGGGTTACAAAATAACTAATTTGTTGGGTCATTTGGCCAAAATGTTGCTTTAACCAACCTAGTATTATAATTATTATTACTGTTGTTATTATTATTGCCATGCAAATAAATAACCAACAACTTTAATATATTGACAATGCTTTATTTATATTTAATTGGAAGTTATAACCATTTTACATTTAGCAGATGCTTTTATCCAAAGCGACTTACAAATGAGGAGAGCAATAGAAGCAACTAAACAAACAAGGGGCAGTGCTGTAACAAGTCTCAGTTAATCTAGCCAAGTAGCCTACACATATACATTTGTTAAAAAAATAAATAAACAAACAAACAGAAACGTGAATAGAATAGATAAGTGCAAGTCTTTACTGGTCAGATGCTGCTGGAAAAGATGCGTATTAAGATGTTTTTTTGAAAATGGCTACAGACTCGGCTGCTCGAACAGAGATAGGTAGGTCATTCCACCAGGTGGGAACGGTCCAGGAAAAGGTCCGTTAGAGTGAGTTCATGCCCCTTTGGGATGGCACCACAAGGTTTCACTACAGCATTGTTTTCAGAGGGTTCTTCTGTCTATATGTGAAGAGATGACATTTTTTGTGTTTAATTACAGTTTCAGTATACATAACCAACTGAATAACCAACTGAAAAATTAAAATAATAACAACACAGCTTCTGTATACCAACCTAACAGATGCCTGCCTTTGATTAATGCACCACACCAATAATTGGCCTTTTATTCAATAACTAGTGTTGTCAAAAGTACCGACCGCGATACCAAATCGGTACTGAAATTTAAAAAATGTGAAGCTTTGAGCGCTGTTGAGCTGTAATCGTAAACGCGTCTGACTGGCCTTTGTGCTCACATGCGCATCGGATGTGCTTGTGATTGGCTATAATGATCAGCGCAAATATATATGTTTATATATATTTTTTTAAATTAGTAGAACCATAATTGTTGTTAAAATTTTTTATTTAAGGAGTCCAAAAACATTTGTTCATTTTAAACTTTAATATTATAATGATGTACCAACTGGGGTTCCCTCTAGTTTACAGCATTTGTTGAGAGAATTTTTTTTTTTTTTTGAAAATTTGAAGAATTGAATGGAAATTGTATTTGCAGGTTTGTGAATCGAAATCAAATTGAATTGTGAAATTCTATTTTATATATATATATATATATATATATATATATAATACAGCGATGATTCATAGAAAAAAATAACTGTACCTAGAGGACTGTAGATTACATAACAGCCTGTATCAGTTTCTCTGTAATGAAATCCTCAAATGCCACATTCTACGACGTCAGTGACAGAATTTTTTTTCTAGGATCACACGAATCCAGATATCCTTAATTTCTCAGGTAGTGACCCTGAATGTGTCATTATGTGTAATTGTGTGTCAGGCAAGATGTTACACGTGGGAATACATGCTTATCTTTCTTTGACTCATTTAGTTTCCACAGCAACCACATGTTCTTTTTCTGTAGCAATGTGTTGTAAAAATAGAGAAACGGGAAATGTTGGGAAGGTTGCATATTTAAACATCACTGGGATAGTTTTTCCTCAAACTTGTGGGCTACTTTGACTTGGAAGCTCAATAATAGTTTTCCATCAAGATCCATTATACTGTATCCTAAACTCATTGGCCTTCTGAGCTCTTTATCACACAGATGGCTAGTATTCAGATTTGAAATATACATATTTATAAACCTGAATAATGAAATAAATGCTTCTTCACTGTAATACAGTAAAGGCTGTGAACAGCAGTCCTGCTGTGAATTACTGTCAGCCCTGTGTAACAAAGTCTAAAATCTGCTTTTCATGGTCAGAGTCCTCAGCAATGGTTACCATGACAACTCTGTGTTATATCTCATTCTCTTTGATATACTGCAATGGATTATGGTCCCTGGGCATTATGTAAGAGGATATTTAGCGCTAAAGGTGTTTCCTGCTCTGATTTCACATCTGTATCTTCTTTTTTAATGTATCTTTAATTTGTCATTTTCTGGTATTAGCTGTTATCCCATGGGGACATAAGGTTTGGATGATGCTACATTGGACTGGCTGTTTGTATTTCTCTTACACTGAACAAACTGAAACGACCATGTCATTTACTTAGAATACATTTTGTTACTGGTTTAATCGAAAATCATCCTTTCCGGTTTAAACTTGTTTTGTTCAGTTTCTCTAAAAGAAAATAACACTCCCCAAATAAATGTAAATCTTTCTGACATTACTTGTAATGTTATTTAAAGTACATTATGATAAAAGACTTTGCTTATTACATATACATGCAACATTTCAGCCGTAAATAAATTATAAATGTTAGCTAGATTGTGTTCATTACATGTCTAAGGATGTATGTTTATGCTATAATAAAATATGGTTTCTGTTTTTTAAAAACACATATCACGTGTCGTCATCGGTCATTATGTGTAACGAGTTGTCTCACGTGATTTGAGTTTCACGCTTCAGAACTTCTGTTAAGGGAGCATAGTGACCATCAGTGCACCCTGGGTTTTGCGGTGCATTGTGGGATTTTTTAGGGAGCAAACATTTATGTGCACTGGAAGGATTCTGCGATTGAGACAGCCCTTAAAATAGTCGACTCCCTGATCAGTGCCCTGACTACTGAACTAGGCAGCTGATTGAGACGCACCCCTATGATTAGGGGTTACACTTTATTTTAAGTTGTCATTGTTACAGTGTAATTCTATATTTATGAGTGATATTGATCAACAACATATACTTACTATAGGGTTATGGTAGGATTAGGGTTTGGTTGAGGGATAGTTGCATGTAATTATGCATAATTTACTGTTATTACTATGGTAAGTACATGTATGTAACGTGTAATAAGGACACTGTACAATAAAGTTTTTCTGGATTAGGTTTAGGGTTAGTTGCATGTAATTATGCATAATTTATAGTTATTTCTATAGTAACTAAGTAACAATGACACTTTAAAATAAAGTGTTACCCTTTAAGGTGACATAGTTACATTGTACTTACTCAAACAGATGAGTAATAATTAATTAACCACATGTACTTACAATAGATTTATGGTTAGTGTTAGTTACTTAGTAAGTACAGTAAGTTATTACTATAGTAAGCATATGTAGTAACGTGTAACTGTCACCTTAAAATAAAGTGTTACCTTAAAATAAAGTTAGTCCAAAGTATACATTTTCAGTGCACCCTGTCACTGTAAACCCGAATAAGTAGACAAAAAATGACATCAACTATAGTACAATTACATTACATTGGTAATCAGTTACATCAAAATAAAAAGAAATGAAAAGTTTAAGCAGAACTGGCAGACTTTTATTTTGTACTTTTCTACTGTTTATACATTTTAATTACTCTTAACTTGAAATAATTGAGTAACTTAAAATTATTATTATGTAATCTCAACTTTAATATTTTTACTAGTGAAAACTTGGCTAGCTTTAGCTATCTAATTCAGTAAATGCTAACTTGCTCATTGGTAACACAACGCTTTGATAGTATTAGCATAGCATAACAATTGCTGAATGAGTATGACAATATTAACAAGTATCTGTTCTCAAGCTAAGCTCATTCACACGTCACCATGATGGTAACACATTATAGAAACTCTTCGGACAATAAACATTACTAAATCTCCCATTTAACATTAATCTTGCACAAAAAATATATAACAAGGGCCCTATCATACACCCGCCCCAATGCGACACCAGTGTTTTTTGCTAGTTTCAGCCTGACGAAGTTATCATTTTCACATCCAGTACCCACGTTGTTTAAATAGCATTCGCACCCATCTTTTCAGGCGCATTGTTGGTGCATTGCTATTTTGAGTCAACTGAAAACGACTGCGCCATTGTCCAAAAAAATTTGGTCTAAAGTCATTAGCTACGTTTTTTTGTGATAAAGGGCGTGTTAGTAATATGCGCCTAGCTGGGTGCACAAAACATCTACTCTCTGCTTATTACACATGGATGCGCAGAAGCACACAAGCGTTTTTAACTATTAAAAATAAAAGGATTCCACCTCTAAATACTCATAAAAGATAATTTGATTGAACTAATTTGTTTAAGTTTATCAAACCAATTAATTATTTTGAGCATTATGGTTTACAGATGGTGTTGGTTCCTCACACAAAGGGATCATATGGCTTCAGAATACTCCAAAAAAACATACCACCCACCACAACATTTTTCTTTGTAAAGATGCTGCAACAGACCTGGGGGTATGGTGTAGTGGTTAAAATCGGACTGTTAGCCAGAAGACTGCAGGTTTGAGCCCCAATCCATGCAATTTTTTAAGCTATTACAATCATGCCCTTGAGTAAGACATTTAACCTTATCTCTTTAATGCATTTGCTGTGGATAAAAGCATCCAACGTGTAACTAAACTACAGATTTGGGCTTTCCTGGGAGTTCAATGCATCACTTTTTAGTGTTTTATGTTTGTTGAACCTAATTCAGGCATATCAGGCAGTCAGGTTTTCCAGATATTACATCATAAATAGGCAAACCTTTTTCTCTCATGTGATCATCATTATTTTGAAAGAAGTGAAAGAAGATTCCCTTTCTATCAACATTAGTTTAACTCACAATCAAAACTAACTTAGAAAATATAATTTAATGCAAAGAGAGAGAAGTTTCCTGAAGGATCCCTTTAGTCAGAACGAGGGAGTCTATCTGATAGAAAGGGGGGTTGATTCTTTTGGATATGGTTTCACGGTAGTATAAAGTAAATAAATGTATAATACATGGAGACAGTTAACCATTAGCATTCCCATTCATTTCAAAACCAGTGGCCTGGATGGTGGATCACAGACATGTTTAGAGATCTGAAATCTTTTAATCTTCCCTCATTGGCACTCAGTTATGGATACATGAGACTAATCATTCTGGATCTGCAGGAAAATTAGGTGATGGCACCACAAGAATGTACATAAACCCTTCACTAGAGCCTGAGCTATGACTAGAAGGCAGATATTTTTAAGAAATAACAATCAAAATATTTGTTGTATTGTTGTATTGTATGATGTATTGATTGCAAAAGAATATAGTTATAACATTTACAAGCAAGAGCTAAATAGACCATTCTAACTAGCCAAAGCCGGACTGCCCTGACGTGTAGACAACAATATGCTAAAAAAAACCAACATATTTTATATTCCTGAACCTGACTCCATTTCTTCCACTCCAGTTAGGGGTACCTCGAACTTAGTGATTCAGGTTATTTTTTATTTCTTATGCATATGCTATGATTATTTTATGATTATTTTAATTCCTTTTCTATGTAAAGTTTTTTTGCCATTGTGTATGAAATGTGCTATATAAATACTTGCTTTGCCTTATGTATATAAACTGGACTTGCAGATAATATAATATTAATTGAATAAGTAATAAGCCATATAAGTGTACTAAAGAGTAGTATGACTTTCTTAACACATGTAAGAACTTTAAAAACATATTGTCAAATTAAGTTTTTTAAATCATTGTTTAAATAATCTTTGTCATGCTTTAAAGTACACTTACAGTATTTTGATGTGTTGACTAACATACTAAATATATTTAAATACCTGACATACAAGTTTCAGTAGAAATGACCATTCAGCAATACATATAAAGATGTACTTAAATCCTACTTAAGTGGGTCAAAAGCACTCTTAAGTTCAAGCTAATTGCATTGAATATAAATTTAAATTGAAAGTTGAATTCATTTTCATTTAATTGTAAATAACATGCAATTAAGTGTCAGAAAACATTACATTCAGTTTGCACTTAAATAGATTCTTTTAAATTATACTACAGGTTGTTTTTAGTATGGTGATTTGCACTTATTTTTTCACAAGGGTAGACTTCAAAAACTTAAAGCAAATCAAGATGTTGTCAAAGATGATGTCACTTGCTAGCTGCTAGCATGCTAGCTGCTGGTCTAGGGAAACTTAAATTTTATCCCGGACCACCACAGCGTATTTTCACCCCTGAGGACTAGGCAATCACATGTTAACATAATTTTTGGATCCAACTACAATAGGTTTTATTTTTAGGTCAACTGATTGAAAACAAAAAGTAATTAATTGAATTACATGATATGGCTGTAACATAACATGTATACTCTGTTGGTTTTGTTTTCTTTCTGTTCCCTGTGTTCCTTTGCCTATGTTTGCTGTCATTAGTTCCTTTGTTTCTTATGGTTCTTAATTATAGTCACACCTGTTTTTATTCCATCTTATTATCTCCCTGCTATATATACCCTTAGTTTCCTCAGTTCCATATTATTTACCCGTCAATGTTTAGTGGTTGTGTTTTCTATTATCTCCAACAATATCCTGTGTTTTAGTTTGTGACTTAGAATAAAGATTATTTTGAACACTCCTTTGCCGTGCGCGTCTCGACAGCCATCACACGTTACAGTTGCCTTAGAATAATAAGAGTACCAAGAGTACTGATATACAATGCTGATATACATTTCACTGTTTGTGTCTGTGTTTGCATGTCAGTCTGTGTATTATTAGTGGGGATTTTTCAGTAACAATTTCTTAAGGTTAGAATGTTACTTCAGGAGATGGCAACAAGTGATCGTCAAGATATTAATATATTGTGTTTGTTTTATTTATATGAAATAACTTTTCCCTTTAACAGTAATAAAAAGAATGGGCAGATAAATGTAGACGCACAAGAAACAATGGCATTTGATATCAGTGGTTTAAAAAAAAAGTCTCCATTTTTAAAGCAACTGCATGACTCTGTATTCAGAAGAAGGATAATGTATGAGACTACTTTTATGATTTTTTTATTCTGCTTTTGTCACCTTTGGAGCTTCAACTCAGTTATTCTGGAAAAAAATAAAACAAAAAAACTTGGTGTTTTATTTATTTTATATGTTTTAGAAATAAATGAGATTTTGTTCACAAATGTTTAGCCTTGGGTAAAGTAATGGAATTCTCCAAAACAAAAGCAATGTTTTTGTTATTCAGGTTAAATGTGCTTGGGTGACGTTTCTTTATGAGATTGTACCATGACAGATATTTGAAAATTCAGCAATCTAGTAAAATTGCTATAACCTTGAATGTCCTTCTCTTTATTCTAGACCAGCAGTGTTCCCCCTGGTCGCCATCCCGAGATTTCAATGAGGATAGTAGCCTCTCTCCACCCAGGAACATGAAGGGCTTATCAGGTGGTCGTGTGCCGCACCAGATTCCCACACTGGCCCCGTGTGGACTGGCGGAGTGCGAGCATCTCCATGACCTGCACGGCATGCATGTGTCCGATCTGCGCCACTCCTACCTGCTCAGCCCCACGGAGACCTGCGTCATGGACTTCCATCACCGTCTTTCCCCCCGCAGCTCCATTCACTCCGATTGTATGATCATGTCACCCATGGTGCTACCTTCCACTGCCCCTGCTGACCACGTTTCCAGCAGCACCTTTCCCAGAATGCACTACAGTTCACAGTACTACGACCCAGCTGCCCGGGAAGACTGTGCAGCCATCACCACCTCAGCCACATCTGCCGCAGCCGCCGCTGCAACATCTGCCTCTCACCACGGCAGCAGCAAGAGCAACCGCATCCCTGCAAACCTGCTGGACCAGTTTGAAAAGCAGCTTCCGCTTCATCGTGATGGCTTCCATACGCTGCAGTACCAACGCACATCTGCTGGCACTGGGGGGGAACAGCGCAGCGAGAGCCCCGGTCGTATCCGACACCTGGTGCACTCTGTCCAGAAGCTCTTCACCAAGTCCCACTCACTGGAGGGATCATCCAAAATGAATGGCACTAAAGGTGACAGTGGAGGTGGAGGAAGCCATCACCATCACCACGGCAATCATCACTCATCTAAACACGGCAGCAAGCGCAGTAAAAGCAAGGAGCGCAGGCACCGGTCGGGGACGGGGGGCTGGTGGAGCTCGGATGACAACCTAGACAGCGACAGCACCTACCGCACGGCCAGTGCTTTGAGCCGCCACCATTATGAACACGTCGGTCACAGTTACCCAGAATCCATGCACACTCACTTTGGAGACCACTCACTCAAAACCTCCAAAAGCAACAATGACGTCAAGTGTTCGGCCTGCGAATCCATGGCACCCGAGGGAAAGTTCATGAAGAGGAGTTCCTGGTCAACGCTTACCGTCAGCCAGGCCAAAGAGGCCTATCGAAAGTCCTCCCTTAACCTGGAGAAGCCCATGATGCATCAGGACTTTAAACCATCATTCCGGTCTTCACACTACCTACAGGTGAGTCATGACTTTTATCCTTGAGAATATGTCATGATGGTGTCCCAACTCCTGTTCAGAAATTTTAACTGCCAGAAATGACTTTGTGATATAATCGCATTTATAATTATCGTAACGTGGTAGACTTGACACATTACCAGGGATAAGTAATTTGGCTGTCTACACTGAAAGCATAAATGCTGATCCAAGACAACACAACAAAACACAACACAAAGCCAAAAATTTATTAGATGTTAAAATTACTGTTATGTAGAAAAGGATTTTGGACCAATGAGATTTCACTCCCGGGACACGCTGCATGATTTTCGGCTGTCCCAGACGAAAGATTGCCATTGTGAAACAATCATGGCGATTTCTGTGATCGTGGCTCCTAATCGGTGGTCCTATTTTATACAATGAGAGAGGTTCAAGACAGCTGTTGTCTTCTGACCAAAGAAAGCCTACGACAATTTTCTGACAGTGTCAGACCTATAGAAACTTGCATCGTAGCCTACAGGTCGATAGGTGTCATCATCATGCAGTCTACATACATGTCATACCCAAGTTTAATAAATCCATGTCGCACAATGTGATTTGTAATGATCTAATAGGATTGCTAAAATCGTGCAGTCTGTACCGTGCTTATGCCCAAAATATACTCTACGCAGGTGTCTGATCTGCGCCACTCCTACCTGCTCAGCCCCACTGTCTTAATTTTCTCTCTTATTGTAGGCCTAATGCAAGTATTTGAATGCAGGCACTACTCAAATACCATTTAGTGCAGTGGGTTTCAACTCAACTTGTTCGGGTATGTTTGAAAGATGACTCTGCAGGAAAATGGACCACAAGGTCAAGAGTTGAGAACCCCTGATTTCATGCATTTTCATTTCACTTTAGCATTGTCTCAAGGGATGCAACAGTATAAGTGGTAATTAGCATAAATTACTTCTTTTACAGTCACTTTTCTCTATTAGGTGAACCACTGTTATAGCAAACTGTCTGATGAGAATCTTGGCAAGCAAATTAGTCTGTTTAATGACACATGCGTTTGAAAGTAACTCTATTGACCCTTTGAGTTGAGAGGTCTGTTACCACTAGACCAATGCAAGACTGCTGAGCACTAACACATGGACTGTTTTGTCACTGTAGTTTAAACCCAAGAAGTGGTGATTCATTGAGAATTACAGAGATTTCCTGTCATGGTGCCCTTGAGCAAAGAGACTTTATAACAGGTTGCTCCAGGGGGATTGTTCCTGTAATAAAAGTAGGCCTAGACTTTAAATTAAGAAACACATGAACATATATCTTATACAGGCCCCTCACGTATTTATCCGAACAGATGTTTGTGGGCCAAAATGCAATTGAATCTAGTAACGATTATCCAGTGTAATTGTTTAAGGCCCGTGGGACCCATTGATGCCTATTGGGGTTCAATACAAACATAATCCATAATGAAAAACTGTAATTCAATCATGACAACTCTCGAAGTGGAATGGATTCAAACAGCATTTATTAGCATAGAGCATGGAATGTACATGGAATGAGCATGGCTTGATTTCGGCGGACGAGATCTGCTACGCTGCTGCTGCTGCTGAGCAAACATAAGTTCAGCAAGGAACAGCAAGGAAAGGCTGCTGCAGAATGATATAACCAGGGTTCTAAATTAACACCCGCCAAATGCGGGTTAAAATTCATTTTGGCGGGTGTTAATAAAAACGTACTAGCCAGTTTGGCCGGTGAGGCATGATGCGTTACATGCATGATAAATAAGGCTCTGTTCTCGGTCAATATCCCCCTGGTAGTACTTCCTACATTTCCCATGAACACTGTGCCGTAATGCTACGCGATGACGTTTCATATGCCCATTGACTGCTCGCAGTTTGCAGTGAAACCAGCGCTAGAAACCATGGAAACAGCGTCCACCAGAAAAATAAGGAAAAAGAAGAGCGAACGGAGCCAGAGTAGGTAGCGTAGACTCAAAGAGGAGGGAGTTAGCTAGTAAAGTAAAAAGTTAAGATTAAACTAAATACGGGGGTGGTTGGGATAGATCTCTGGGGGCAAGAAGAGGAACGATGAGGATTTCGACAGAGAAACAAAGAAAAGTAAATGCAATGCCAAATGGCTGACATGTCGTGAATGGCTTGTGTTTGATCACGAAAATGTAATGTTTTGTCAGGATTGCCGCATGTACGCGAAAGAAAAAAAACTAAACGAAAATGTTTGTGACTTTGTGACAAAATAAAAAAATACACTATACAACACAGGCAATGACTGACATCAGGCACATCAGACAGTTTGCACAAGAATGGATTAATCAGCTAATTCAATTTACAGTTTCCGTTGTAAGCAGTGCAGCGCCGTCGAGTTCTATGGCAGTCGATGTTGTTCGCGTGAGCACCACAACGCATGCGTGTGATGATGATGCAGGGGTAGCACTGTATTTACAACGTAAACTGCATAGGAGACTGACACAGGCTAGAACGAAATTGTTGAATTAATTTTTTTTTTTTTTTGTGCACTAAAACTATTTTCATCCAGTGGCTGAACCACTGAAGTACCATGGACTATTTTAACAATATTTGTAATAACTTTATGGGCCTTGTAAGTGTTAAATAAATTGCTGTCTATGGAGAGGTCAGAGAGATTTCAGATTTCATTAAAAACATCTTAATTTGTGTTCCAAAGATGAACAAATGTCTTACGGGTTTGTAACGAAATGAGGGTGAGTAATTAATGACAGAATTTTTGGGTGAACTATCCCTTTAAATTGGCCACCCTGCTCTCTAAGATATGGATATCGCCCATTAAAAATACATATTGGTTCATCGCTAATTTCCTGATGATTTGAACTTGTCTGTCAAAATAGATCTGAATTAAGATCAATTCAAGCACATTGCATTGTGGAATATAGCATTTCACACATTTTGCTTTATTGCTTACTGCTTCTGAATTTCATTCTGATTTATGGCATGGGGCAGTCAAAGGTTATGCTGACTGCTACACACTGTTATTCAACTAATCAGTTCCTGACATCTAACTGACATCTTCCTCCTTGAAGGTTAATTATGGCATAAGTACCAGTAGACTCCTTGCACTGAGGAGCTGAGGATAACTTTGTACAAATTGTCGGCACATACTGTTCTACAGAATTGTCATGTTTGCATAGGAAAAAGAAAAAACGAGGCCTCTCCTTTTGTCGACCTAATTAGAAACTGTCAGTGCTCAAGAGAGATGACAGCCTGGGTGAATTTTAAGTGACATTCAAATAATTAACCATTCAGGAATAACCATGAACTTTAAATTTGATCTCATTGTAATAATACAGCTGTGTTCCTGTGTGTTTAACCAGGCAGATGTGGTTTGTAGTGGATTAAAGTGTAATTGTCCAGTTAAGCTGTCACTTTTTATCTCATAAAATTACTCTTTCCCATTGTCTAAGGAGAAATATGAATAAACAAATTAGGCAATTGTTGGTAGATAGTTAATGTATACTGCTATGAAATAAATGTGGATACTACAGTGGGGCAAAAAAGTATTTAGTCAGCCACCAATTGTGCAAGTTCTCCCACTTAAAAAGACGAGAGAGGCCTGTAATTGTCATCATAGGTACACTTCAACTAAAATATTTTATTTGCAAATTATGGTGGAAAATAAGTATTTGGTCAATAACAAAAGTTCATCTCAATACTTTGTTATATACCCTTTGTTGGCAATGACAGAGGTCAAACAAGGTTTTTACACACTGTTGCTGGTAGTTTGGTCCATTCCTCCATGCAGATCTCCTCTAGAGCAGTGATATTTTGGGGATGTTGCTGGGCAACAAAGATTTTCAAAACCCTCCAAAGATTTTCTATGGGGTTGAGATCTGGAGACCCAGGACCTTGAAATGCTTATTACCAAGCCACGTTCCATCTTCAATGCCCTTACTGATGGAAGGAGGTTCAAAATCTCAGGATACATGGCCCCATTCATTCTTTCCTTTACACGGATCAGTCGTCCTTGTCCCTTTGCTGAAAAACAACCCCAAAGCATGATGTTTCCATGCTTCACATCAGGTATGGTGTTCTTTGGATGCAACTCAGCATTCTCTCTCCTCCAAAAACAACAAGTTGAGTTTTTACCAAAAAGTTATATTTTGGTTTCACCTGACCATATGACATTCTGCAAATCCTCTTCTGGATCATCCAAATGCTCTCTAGCCATCTTCAGACAGGCCCGGACATGTACTGGCTTAAGCAGTGGGACACGTCTGGCAGTGCAGGATTTGAGTCTCTGGCGGCGTAGTGTGTTACTGTTGGTAGCCTTTGTTACTTTTGTCCCAGCTCTCTGCAGGTCATTCACTAGGTCCCCCAGTGTGGTTCTGGGATTTTTGGTCACCGTTCTTGTGATAATTTTAACCCCACGGGGTGAGATCTTGCGTGGAGCCCCAGATCGAGGGAGATTATCAGTGGTTTTGTATGGCTTCCATTTTCTAATTGCTCCCACAGTTGATTTCTTCACACCAAGCTGTTTACCTTTTTCAGATTCAGTTTTCCCAGCCTGGTGCAGGTCTACAATTTTGTTTCTGGTGTAGTTTGACAACTCTTTGGTCTTGCCCACAGTGGAGTTTGGAGTCTGATTGTTTGAGGTTGTGGACAGGTGTCTTTTATACTGATATCAAGTTCAAACAAGTTCCATTAATACAGGTAACGAGTAGAGGACAGAGGAGTTACAGGTCTGTGAGAGCCAGAAATCTAGCCTTTTTTGCTTTTTTGTAGGTGACCAACTAAATATTTTCCACCATAATTTGCAAATAAATTCTTTAAAAATGTGCTTTTCTGTTTTTTTTTTTCTTTCTCATTCTGTCTCTCATAGTTGAAGTGTACCTATGATGAAAATTACAGGCCTCTCTCATCTTTTTAAGAGGGAGAACTAGCACAATTGGTGGCTGACTAAATACTTTTTTTCCCCACTTTATACTGTATACAAATTTAAACTGTGTTTGAACTGCATATAAAATTCCAGTACATTTGAAATACACAGTCTTAACATTAACAAACAAATAAACATAATATGATGCATATTTGTCAGTCATATATAAATAAAATAGGTAAGGAACAATATTTTTGTACTCAAGAAAAATCAGGACATATTATTAGCTATTTGCGTCTGTTTAATTTTTAAAATGCATTTTTTCGAATCAGCATAAATCTGTCCACTGTGAAAACAATTACATTTATTCAGATTAAAAGTACGAACATGGTTCACATGGAACCAGTAATATTCAGTTAGTTTAAATGTATGGGATCGAAATGAATCGGATGAATGAATGAATTTTGTACTATTACATAAACCTTACATGTTTATGTATTACTAACTCAAATATGAATCAAAAGTGCGCAATCCAAATGGATGATTGTATATGCAATTAAAAATTTTAAAAAAAGATTTATTTAGGCCTATAATGTCATTTGGTCTTGGAAGCATTAAGCTTACTCTTTGATTTAATTGATTTGAATATTTTGGTATCTTGGCAAATCTGAGTACAGCTTGGGACATTGTTGAGATCTGTTCTGTGAGATTACCAGGGTCTTCTCAGCCCAACTGAAAAGACTAGATTCATTTCTGTGCTGGTTTGCTTATGGACTAGTAGGTGGAGCCAGCCAATCGTGTTGTTCGCCACCAAAATTTAGCATGGTCTCTTTTGTGAAGCTGATTTACCTAGGAAATCTGGGAAGGAAGAGTTCAAGGGTCTTCGGCTAAATGTTAGCAATGTTAGCACAGCTCTGTGAAGTGCCGCTCATTCCTTTGAAACTTTATTTTCTTAACTTCCTTATCAACTCTAACCCCTGGAGACATGTCTATCTCCCAGCAAATAGAGTAAGCGAAATGTCGAGAAAGGAATGAACTCAATCTAAATTTGCAATGATAGCATGCAATCTTACATTGAGTGGAAACGTCTAAAAGTATTCTGCAGGCCTTATTTTACCATCTGATGGTTTTATCTCATTTTGATTCCTCTAATCCTGCTCTTGAGTGGATAGAGTTATATCTCTATCTGCACTTCCTCACTGTCAGTGCATAATGAACGATCACTTACAGTATAGGAGTGTGTTATCTGTAATGCCTCCTTGTGGTAGAAACAGGTAACAGGTTTGGAACAGCTTGATGGTGAATAAATGATGACTGAAATTGCATTTTTAGTTAAACTATCCTTTTGTGTGTACTTCAAGAGTTTACTTTCATGACTATGTTAATTAACACACTTAATATTAAAAAGTCCTCTTTGTAATAATGTCTACTTAAGTTTTTCTTTAAAAACAGTTAAAATGTTAACTTATAGAATGTAATTTTATATATGTTAAATGTACTAAATTGCAACTTCAATATTACACTTGTGTAATTATAAGTATTTTAAATACATTACATATGTCACAATTACGTTTTGTCATGTCTGCACCTGTTCTCGTTAGTCCCTGATTAGTTAATCTTTCTCCACCTGTGCCTGTTTAGTTCCCTCATTCACCCTGTGTATTTATACTTCCTGTTCTGTTCATTCCTTTGTCAGTTATTGTTCAATGTCATGCTGTTCATGTGAGTCAACCGTAAACGCTATTTTGACCGCATCCTGTTTCCTCATCTTCCTTCATTGGCTACTTCATTGGCTGGTGACGAAATAACCGACCACTCAAATACGAGATAAAAGAAGAATGGAAAAGAAGATGGACTCACACACACTGCACCTCCTTCTCCGTCCAGACACCCGGCCATATCTGGGATACCTGGCCTGGATGCTCCGGAAGGCAGGATAGCACCCCATTGAAATGATTTCTGAGACTCCTGGGGCATATGACATCCGCAGCCACAGTAATGCCACTGGGATTGCTCGATATGAGGCCACTTCATCACTGGCTTCACGGCCGTGTCCCGAGATGGGCGTGGCAGAGCAGCACGTACTGGGTTTCCATTACCCTGCACTGTCACCAAACCTTCAGCCCGTGGTCGGCCCCTTAATTTCTACAGGCAGGAGTTCCCCTATAACAAGTATCCAGGCATGCTGTGGTCTGCACGGATGCCTTTGCCACTGGCTGGGGGGACACATATGGGTGTGCAGTTTCAGGTATTTGAAAGTGTCCCCAACTGCATTGACACATCAACTACCTTGAGTTGCTAGCAGTATGTCTTGCGCTGGGCTGCCTCAAAGGAACGCTTCATATCAAGCACATGTTGGTTTGTACGAACAGTACTGCGACCATTGCGTACATCAACTACCAGGGTCCCGCCGCATGTTGAAACTTGCCTGCCATCTCCTCCTTTGACGACTTATCTGTTGAGTGGTGTTCTTTCCAACGGGAAGACCCCGAAGATGCCTGATCAGGACTTTCCTTCTTACAGCATGGGTTGGAGCGAAGGCTGTCTCCCTCCACCCTGAAAGTGTATGTTGCTGTGAATGCCGCACATTACAATGCAGTTGAAGGTAAATCCATAGGAAAGCACGACCTGGTCATCAGGTTCCTGAGAAGTGTAAGAAGGTTAAATCCTCCAGGTTGAGAGCTCCTTCCTCCCATGTACTCGCCCCAAGTGGCCAGTAGCGCTAGGATCCCGTTTAGTGTTGACTTGTTGCACCATTGCGCTTATTTGCTCCAGTAAGTTCCTTGGTTGGCAAACCCTGTTGAGTTCCTCCATCACCCTCGGCAGTCAGACGTGGTGGAGCATTCCATGAGGAAAAGCAGTGATTGACTCTCTTTGCAAAAGGCCTGTCCCATCTTCTACTCCAAACAGGTGCGGGGGGATTAGAAGGCTTATCCTCATCCTCATCCGGATATTATCTGGAAGGGCCAGCAACAATGGCGTGTTGGTAGGGATCCCAATTCGTGACGTGAAGTCAAGAGTGAACAACTGAAAGGGAACGTCTAGGTTACGTATGTAACCCTATTCCCTAAAGGAGGGAACGGAGACATCATGTCCCATCGCCACAGTTGTTATATCACCGCTGGGCGGCCGGGTTGGGCGGTGCATCAGATGCACATTGCACATCAGTTCGCTCTCCAGATGTGGTGTCTCTGTTCCCTCCTTCAGGGAACAAGGGTTACATACGAAACCGAGACGTTATCATTATTATTATTATTTAAGACTAATATTATAAAAGAAAAAATATGATATAAAAAAACTGAGTATAAAAAGTATGAAATCACTGTTGAAAAGTGAAATGAAGCATAGGCTTATGAAAATAGATATTCTAAAACACAATTGGAGGTAGGACAAGGAATCTGTTGTCTGTTATGCTCTGCTGAGCAGATGAATTGGTGCTTTTCTCATGACACTGTCTAGACATTGTGTTTGATTTTATCATAGAGGTGTGGTTCAGAATCCAGTCAAGACACAGAGAACATTAAACTGCCACTGAATACGTCAGTTGAATTAGTCTGACTCAGTTTAAAGGCATATTCTAGGCTTTGATAAAACCTAATATCAGTCTTTAACCACAAAAAAATGGAGGTTCCCATGAAGCAGTGAAAGTATTTACATGAATTCTTCTGTTAAAATCTTTGTATAAGTGTTTAAGTAATCATTTTAACAGTTGCTTTAGTCTTTTCGGGTTTAAAGTGTTAGGTTTTCATGTCAATATACAGTATAATACTACTACTACTAATAATAATAATAATAGCAAGGTGCTGTTATGTTTTGTGAAAAAGAAGTTATAGTGTACTTAAAATCACGTTTATTTCTTAAAAACAGAAACTTGCAGATATATAACATTAATGAAATGAAAGTTGTGTTTTAAAGAAGCACAAATCTTAATTGACTAACACAATAAAATCAATATTTAATTATTTTATAGTTAATAAAAGTAATAACTGTAAAAAACATTACATTCAGATCGCTCTTAAGTATATTATTTTAAATTATATCCGTAAAAAGAAGGGCAGAACAATTTTGGAAAATAATATTTGCGATTTATTTTTACCTATATTGCGATTGAATATGTGATTATTATTAATTTCTTAAGTTCTTTATCTTCGGTATTATTCAACAAAGACAAGCAATACATATTTTTATGGTAGGGGTGGGAATCTTTAGGCACCTCAAGATTCGATCCAATTCCAAACCTATTCTTGATCTTACCATTCATTTATTCATTAAATTAAAACAGAATTTTAAATATATAATCTAATATAGCTTCAAAACATAGAAAGTAATTAAATAATAAAGAGAAACAAAAAAGAAACAAATTACAAGCAATAAATAAAGAGTGCTTGTAGCCTGGCTATCCAAATGGTTTCCATTTATCTTTTTCTTTTTTTGTTTGCTGTTTGATTATAATGATGCATGCATTCACACTAATGTAGGCCTACAGATCTCTTTTGAATTATAAGATGTTTGTCCTATCTATTTAATCCCTTAAATCTTGACATAAATGACTGTGTTTACATTCATTTTGCATCATAAAAGCATTTTGAGATGGAAGTACATTTAACCACTTAGACTGAGTCTCTCACAGCCGCATGCGCGAGGGCAGTATTTGAAATTGAAAGCAGCCTTCTGTCAGTGAGTTTAATATTTTTAATATATAAACCTCACTGCATTCCAAACGACATAAATGATGCCTTCGTAGAGCATTTGTAAGGAAAATACCGGCAGGCGAGCCCGTACACTAACATCAAGCACAGATTACGTTTCTCACAATGACAGCGCATATTCTGTGCAATAAAGCCTGCTAATGTAATTGTAATTCGCTTCAACCTTTCCAAACTTTATGAAAGATTGTTTTACTTAAGGTTCAAGTGGTGCGAGGGATTGGAAGCCATATAGTGTGGTGTGTTTGTACCATAGACTGTAAACACGCAAGCACCATCATGCATCTGTGGTAAAAACTAAGCTCAGAATCGTTAGAGAGAATCTTTTCTCCCATTGTATATTATGACCAACAAACATATTATATAGATTAAACAAACGGTTTTGTTGTGTAGCGTGCCAAGTTGATGCTTCTTCAAAGCTGACTGCTTTACTCTCGCTTGTCACGTCACCAGAGTGTAATCGCAGCCTTTGCAGTTAAAATAAATTGTGTTTTAGAATATCGCGATATTATCGCAAATGTACTTAATAAGTTCAGCCCTAGTAAAAAGTACTCTTTTTTACATTAACTGGCATCCTTCCACTAGAAGATAGTCCCACATAACTGGGCTGGATTTCCCGAAACCTTCTTAACACTACTTCGTTCTTAAATTATACCATAAGGTGTACCTTAAAGTTATTATGTGTTTCCCGAAATGATCTTAGTTAAGAATACCTTCTGTAAGTCATATTTCGTAAGGTTGGTCCGGACCACTCTTAGCTATACCTTATCACTATTGTCAGTTAATTCCACTAGTGGCCACCACTGTGCAAAAAGCTTCCTACATGTCAGTCTTTACAAATATATTTCTGAAGTTGTAGGTAATATACACCCAGTGTTCAATTAGGCTAATTTAATTGTTTATATTATGCAAGTATTAAAATTGTCATTACACTAATGGTTGTTAGCTTTTTAATTATATTATCCAAAGGTACATCAGCTGGCAAACCATTAGACAGTAAAGGCATAGTCTATTTAAAGAGAATGATTGTGGAGGCTAGTTTGGTCAAACTATGGCAGCGATACAGCGAATAGTTGTGCTAAAGACGGCGCTGTCTGCGGATCCATTCAGTGTATGTGCACTATTTCATCCGTGAAAACTTTAGTCCCCTGGCTACGGTGTCAGAAGCTGCCACTCAAAATAGCTTTAGCCTGCCACGGCAGCAAATTCAGCAGCTTTTAGATTTTGTTGGTCCGAGACAAACCCGACGGAGCTCAGCCCCGAAATTCAGCCGAAATTCGCTCTTCTCTTTCTCTTTTCTCTTTTCTCTGCTATAGTAGCTGTTGATTATGTTTCGCGTGTTTCGCCTTTATTTAGTAGGTCATCCAATAACAGAAATTAGTGATTTACACCAATACTGTGATGCGGGCGATTAACCCTGCTTGTGGAGTAAATGATGGCTGTGGTAAATATATTATGATAATTTAAATGACATATACATGCCACTTAGTGTAGTGGGTTGATTCATGATACGTTTGGGCATGAGAGGTAGCGGGTTTGCACAATCATTTCAAAATTATATAAAATATCCACTGTTGGATTTAGTTTGCCATTTGGATTATATTTATAAGATCTCACGAGTCCTGATAAATGCAATTACAACTATTTCTGAAGTGCTTCTATTATAAAAAACACAATTTTCTCACATAACGCAGTTAATCAGCCCCTGCATAGAGTGAATAATCGATTTTTAAGCCATCGATAAACTACTTCAGCACCGCCGCCACAGACAGCACTTGCTAAAGTCGCACTTAAGAAGGTATACCTTAAGCAACCTCCTACGGTATAGTTAGGGAAACACGCCTAGAAATGGTATACATTTAGTTAAGTTATACCTTTAGATTCTTCGTATTGCGCTAAGAGACAATGTTACCAGGAAATGCAGCCCTGAATGTTGCTATGCAATAAATTAATGATTTATTATGGGAGGTGAACATGGGCTATTGTGTGTTTTAGTGTGGTTAGAAACCGGTATTGACCAATCAGAAGCCAGGACCAGAACTATATATTTTATAATTTTATAATTGTAACTTTTTTTTTTTAATTTAAAATTCACATTAAGGATTAGTTCACTTCGAAATGAAAATTTCCTGATAATTTACTAACCCACATGCCATCCAATATGTTCATGTCTTTCTTTCTTCAGTGGAAAAGAAATTAAGTTGTTTGAGGTTAACATTTTATGATTTTTCTCTATATAATGTACTTCAATGGCAACCAAAATGTGAAGGTCCAAATCAATGCAGTTTCAAAGAGCTTCGAAGGGCTTTAAAATTGCTCATCTTGCACTGCTCTGCGACACACGATTGCGCAATCACATCGTAAAGGTCACGCTAGATGTTGGCGGAAGTACCGCCCCCGTGTTTACAAAGCACTTGTGCGTAGACTAATTCAAACATCCTTTAGCAAAAGAAGGTTAAACAACGATGTCGAACAATTTTGAAGTTGTTTTTTTTATGTAAAAGGCATTTGTATTAGTCTTCGCACGTCTAGCGTGACCTTTCCGACGTGATTGCGCAATCCTTGGTGTCGCAGAGCAGCGCAAGACGAGCAATAAGTTAAAAAGTACATAAATGTATATTTTTTCTTAAAAATGGCTGATGGTTTTCCAAGATAAGACCCTATTTCTCATCTGGGATCTGGCAGAGCCTCTGAAGCCCTTCAAAGCCCTTTGAAACTGCATTGATTTGGGCCTTCAACCCATTGGTTTCCATTGAAGTACATTATGTGAAGAAAAATCCTGGAATGTTTCCTCAAAAACTGAAGAAAGAAAGACATAAACATCTTGGATGAGATGGGGGTGAGTAAATTATCAGGAAATTTTCATTTTAAAGTGAACTAATCCTTTAATGCTCATCATGTCTTTCTGTTACAGTGTGTCACCACCTCTTGTCTTGTGCAATATGTTGAAATCTACATTATTACTCAACAATACAAAGTATAATGCATAATTTAATGACTGATGCGTTTGATGTCTTAACTGCAAGATGTCTCTACCAATTCATATAAATATTTACTTGGATACAGTACATGTTTGCACCTTACACCTTACTGTAGTACCTACAGTCAAACCAAAATGTAGGCAGACACCTTCAACATTTTCTTACATTATCACAGTTTATTTGCTTTAGTTTAGAAAGTGGTTATAAAATATGACAAGAACTAAGAGTTAAAATGTGTCAGAACACATTCATCTTGATAATGTCAGATGACTTTGATATAAAGGTATGTAATGATTACAATCAGCCAATCAGCTGTCAGCTGTTAAATTTAAGCACACAATTAGATAATACCAATCTAGGTCAACCAATTACCAAGCAATGCTTATTTAGTTCAGTCTGTGGTGTAAAAGGTCGCATTAGCAATTAAAGAAAAAACACTTAAGCAAAACATAGTGAGGTCAAAGTGTCTAAATAATTTTGGTCCCAAATTTTTATCAATTTTACTGGTAGATATGTTGGGTGTATATAATGTCACAGTTTAATTTGTTTTGCTATCCTTACTTACATAAATGAACTATAGTGTCCTGCACCCACTAATAAAAAATTATATCTGGTGTCTGAATAATTTTTGCTTTGACTTTAGATTGCAGTATTTTTCTTTGCACTACCATTCGGATACATGGCTTTTAAACTGTTAGTGTTGTCATGTTTCTAGGCGGCACACATGCATTTACAAGTTTTTAAACCTTTTGAAAATATCTGGGCTTCTGCATTGATTACTCATAATGTAGTCTGATATTCAGTATTCAACTCATAATCATAGATAAACACAATCTGAGTAGTACATTGAGTAGTATTTCGCTGTGCATTGTGTAAGTGAGTTTTAACAGCAAAACCTGAACCAATCATTTCTTTAGCTGTTTACAAAACAATGTGTTCTTTAGACATTCTGTTGACTATAAGTAACTTTACAACTACATGTCATTAGAGCATTAGCAGAGTATTAGTTTGCTTAATATCTGCTAACACTTTATTTTGATGCAACAGACATTCCACTGATTTTAAGGAACTTTGCAACTACATGTCAACTTATTCTACTTATCAGAACCCTAACACCTAACCTTAGTCTACTAACAGTCTACTACAATCTACTAATACTCTAATAAGAGTTAGTGGACATGTAGTTTCAAAGTTTCTTCAATAGAATCTCTAAAGGGGAGTATCAAAATAAAGTGTAAACTAAGACTTTAGGCCAATTTTGGACCATCCATCCCTAAATCTTTTTCAGTTTGTCAATATTTCTGAGTTGATTTAAAAGTACAGTCTCATTTAGGTTATGCCAAAGTATCTAAATTGGCTTAAGGTTAGGACTCAGCAAAACATGCATTTCTTCATTTTTCAGTCATTTCTTTTTTAGTTGGTATTACTTCTGTGATTTGGGTCCTTGAGTTATTTGTTTCATCAATAAACCTCTCTGTAACTTGAGGTTATGAACTGCTTTTCTCCACTTCTTTGTTCCTTCAGTGACTGCAAACTATTCATACCCTGATGCAACAAAGCAATGCTAACCCATAACATTTACATTTACATTTAGGCATTTAGCAGACGCTTTTATCCAAAGCGACTTACAACATAGGAGTACAGGAAGCGATCGGTCATGAATAGGCGCAAAACGCAAAAAGTGCCTTAAATACCAAGCTTTGGACATTACATAGAATAAGCTTAAGCTAGAATAAGGAAGGAATAAAAGAGAAGAGGTTTTTTTTTTTTTTTTTTTTTTTTTATGATAAGTGTTCACGGAAGAGATGAGTTTTTAGCTGTCTTTTGAATGATGACAGTGATTCTGCCATCCGGATGGAGGTAGGAAGATTGTTCCACCAGCCAGGAACGGTGAATGAAAAAGTTCTGGAGAGGGATTTCATGCCTCTCTGTGATGGTACCATAAGCCTCGCTCCTTACCTGGCGAAGGCTTCTGGTAGGGTGTAGACTCGTAGGAGCGAGTCGAAATATGCTGGTGCCGAGCCTGTGGTGGATCCATGGCGAGTGTCAAGGCCTTGAACTTGATGCGGGCAACAAGTGGCAGCCAGTGCAGAG
This sequence comes from Gobiocypris rarus, assembly GCA_023029165.1. NCBI lineage: Eukaryota > Metazoa > Chordata > Actinopteri > Cypriniformes > Gobionidae > Gobiocypris > Gobiocypris rarus. Next base: position 23,878,694 of record CM040917.1, on the reverse strand, counting down.
AGATGAAGAGAGGTGTGACATGGGCCCTTTTGGGCTCATTGAATACAAGACGTTCTGCAGCATTCTGAATCAATTGAAGAGTTTTGATTGCACGATGGAAGACCAGCCAGAAGCGCATTGCAGTAGTCAAGCCTAGAAATGACAAGGGCCTGGACGAGAAGTTGTGTTGCATGCTCTGTAAGGAATGGTCTGATCTTCCTGATGTTGTGCAGAGCAAACCTGCATGATCGAGCTGTCTTTGAAATGTGGTCTTTGAAGGACACCTGGTCGTCAAAGATTACTCCAAGATTTCTGACCGACCCTGAGGGGTAATCAGAGATGAACCTTGCTGGATGGTGAAGTTGTGTTGTAGAGTCGGATTGGCAGGGAAGGCGAAACTCAGTCTTTGCCAGGTTGAGCTGAAGGTGGTGTTCTTTCATCCATGCTGAGATGTCTGCCAGACAGCTTGAGATGCGTCCATTTACTGTGGGGTCATCTGGTTTAAATGAAAGATAGAGTTGAGTGTCATCAGCATAGCAATGGTATGAGAAGCCATGTGCCTGTATGATGGGTCCCAGTGACGTAGTGTAAATGGAGAAGAGTAGAGGTCCCAGCACTGAGCCCTGAGGAACCCCCGTGGTCAGTTGATGTGCTTTGGATACCTCACCTCTCCAGGCAACCTTGAAAGACCTACCTGTGTGGTAAGACTCAAACCAGTGGAGTGGAGTCCCTGTGATGCCCAGTGATGAGAGGGTGGACAGAAGAATCTGGTGATTCACTGTGTCAAATGCAGCAGATAGATCGAGGAGGATTAGGACTGATGATCTGGAAGCAGCTTTTGCCATCCGCAGGGCTTCAGTGACTGACAGTAATGCAGTCTCTGTTGAGTGGGCCTTTTGAAACCTGACTGGTTAACGTCCAGCTGATTTGACTGTGAGAGGAAAAATGAAACCTGGTTGAGAACAACCCGCTCAAGTGTTTTTGCTATGTAAGGCAGGAGAGAAATAGGTCTGTAGTTCTCTAGAAGTGATGTGTCTAGAGTGGGTTTCTTAAGCAGTGGGGTGACCCGGGCCTGCTTGAATGTGGTAGGGAAAAAGCCAGTGCTGAGAGATGTGTTGATGATGTGTGTGAGTGCTGGTAGAAGTGTGGGAGAGATGGCTTGTAGAAGGTGTGAGGGGATAGGATCTAGAGGGCAGGTGGTGGGATGGCTGGAGAAGAGAAGTTTAGATACTTCTGCCTCAGTGAGTGTAGAGAAGGAGGAGAGAAGATGTTTGGCTGTGGGTGTGGCTGATCTAAAATCCTGTGTGTGCGGGGGTGGGAACTGTCTGCTGATGGTTGTAGTTTTAGTTGTGAAGAAGTGGGCAAAGTCGTCCTTGATCCATAATGATCAATTAACCATGCTTTACAGTTGGCATGAGGTTTTGGTGTTTGTGAGCAGGTCCCTTTTTCTTCTACACAAAACATTTTGCGTTTTTACCAAAAAGTTCAGCTTTTCAGCGTTTCAACGGTTCACAACATTTTCTCAGAAGTGTTGTGGAACCAAGTGGTTTTGTGTAAACATGAGACATGCCTTCTCATGGCAGTGATTTCCTTCTTGTTGTAATTTATTGGTCATTGCCCGTTGCAATCATACAGTGATCTTTGCAGGATGTTCGCTTCTAGGGACTGTAGAAACAGTCCAAAATGTTCTGCATTTGTAGATAGGGTCGCTTAAAGGAACACTTCAACGTTTTTAGAAATAGGGCTTATTCAACTTCTTTCCTACATTTAGATATGTGGGCAAATGCATTTTTGTCTCAGTGCATGTATCGTTTTAGTTTGGCAGGGTCGCCGCTAGCTTAGCTTAGCATAATGAATGGAATCCTATGTTGCCAGCTAGCATGTCCCAAGTAAAAGTGATCCAAAAATATCTCCAAAGATATCGCTGTGCCCAAGTAGCAGTGCTTCGCCTGTGCTTCACCCTAATTTAGTCCCAATACACTATCTGCCTGGGAAATCACCTAGTCTTAATCTGCATCCCTATTTGTACTCGTTGTGAATACGCAGGCCACTAGAAGCAATTAGGTGTCCTGAGTAAAAGTTTTAATCACTTTTACTCAGGACATGCTAGCTGGCAACATATGATTCCATTCATTATGCTAAACTAATCTAGCAGAGACCCTGCCAAACTAAAACAATGCATGCACTGAGACAAAAATGCATTTGCCCACATATCTAAATGTAGGAAAGATGTTGAATAAGCCCTATTTCTTAGAACGGTGGAGTGTTCCTTTATAGTGAATTCATGAACACCTAGGTTGTATACTTTTTCCTATCTCTTTAATGAGTTTTTAAGATATTGGGATTGAGGCATGATTCACACTAACTTCTCTTTCTTGAGAAGACCGGGATTTATGTATTTACTATACAATTGTTTGTGTGTTATTAGTTTAGGCAGATTATGTTGGTCTATAATTGTAGATGAAGATCAGATTTTATGAGTAGCCTAATCAATGAAGAAAATCAGTTAAGGTTTCACAAACGTATTCTTTCCTCTGTATATCCCTTGTTGAATTACATGTTATGGAGTTCTTGCTGTTGTTTTCCTTTTAATAAATTGCTCTGATTGCCTCCGGTATAAACAATCTCTATTTCTCATCTGAAGGCTTAGCTGCACTGTTACATAGCGTTCAGTGTTAATGTTTATTCATTTGTGGTTGCTATGGCTACATCCTACACACATTTCTAACACTATCCCTTGAAAACAAAACTGGAGGTGTTAACAAATGCAGTGTTCAGATGCAAGATATTTCTTTTAAGGTTGAGAGGTCTTTAGGTTAGCTGACCCATGTTTTTCTCACTGTAGATTTACTGCCAATAAGCTTGACTAAGTCATTTTGCTATAGCCTACCAGTGTTCTGCTTTAAATCATATTTTAGGTTAGGGAACTGTCTATGGACAGAATATGACATTTAAAAAGAGCTACAGTAGCAGTTTGCGTTTTTTATTAGACACTTTTATTTAGAGAAAAGTAAAGAGAAAAACACAGTATATAAACACAGTAAATAACAGTGTGACAGGATCAGGAAACATTTCGATCTTCATCCTCCTGCTCTTCCTCTTCCTACACCCCAGCATGACAGCTACAGTGGGGCAAAAAAAAGTAATTAGTCAGCCACCAATTGTGCTAGTTCTACCACTTAAAAAGATGAGAGAGGCCTGTAATTTCATAGGTACACTTCAACTATGAGAGACAGAATGAGAAAAAAATCCAGAAAATCACATTGTCTGACTGTTTAAGAATTTATTTGCAAATTATGGTGGAAAATAAGTATTTGGTCACCTACAAAAAAGCAAGATTTCTGGCTCTCACAGACCTGTAATTTCTTCTTTAAGAGGCTCCTCTGTCCTCTACTCGTTACCTGTATTAATGGCACCTGTTTGAACTCGATATCAGTATAAAAGACACCTGTCCACAACCTCAAACAGTCAGACTCCAAACTCCTCTATGGCCAAGACCAAAGAGCTGTCAAAGGACACCAGAAACAAAATTGTAGACCTGCACCAGGCTGGGAAGACTGAATCTGCAATAGGTAAACAGCTTGGTGTGAAGAAATCAACTGTGGGAGCAATTATTAGAAAATGGAAGACATCAAGACCACTGATAATCTTATAACTCATTAGTTTACATTATATAAAGCCTTAAAGTTCTGCATAATTAAGGGTGTGGCCACTTTGAGTGGCAGGTGGGTAGCCATTTATCTGTTGTTTGTTAGTCATCGCGCCACCTCAGCTCCGCCCACTTCCCGCCTCTTTGCCCGTTTTCTGTTATCAGGGAGTGAGGGTTGATGACTTGCTGCTAAGATGGCAACGGCCAGCTCGTCCTTACTTTACGCTTCAAAACCGCTCTGCAGAATCCTATGGGTGACGTAACGGACACCACGTCCATATTTTTATACAGTCTATGGGCTTGACGCAAGATCTCACCCCGTGGGGTCAAAATGATTACAAGAACGGTGAGCAAAAATCCCAGAACCACACGGGGGACCTAGTGAATGACCTGCAGAGAGCTGGGACCAAAGTAACAAAGGCTACCATCAGTAACACACTACGCCGCCAGAGACTCAAATCCTGCAGTGCCAGACGTGTCCCCCTGCTTAAGCCAGTACATGTCCGGGCCTGTCTGAAGATGGCTAGAGAGCATTTGGATGATCAAGAAGAGGATTGGGTAAACATCATATGGTCAGTTGAAACCAAAATATAACTTTTTGGTAAAAACTCAACTTGTCGTGTTTGGAGGAGAAAGAATGCTGAGTTGCATCCAAAGAACACCATACCTGATGTGAAGCATGGAAACATCATGCTTTGGGGCTGTTTTTCTGCAAAGGGACAAGGATGAATGATCCGTGTAAAGGAAAGAATGAATGGGGCCATGTATCGTGAGATTTTGAGAAAAAATTTCCTTCCATCAGCAAGGGCATTGAAGATGAAACATGGTTGGGTCTTTGAGCATGACAATGATCCCAAACACACCACCCAGGCAATGAAGGAGTAGCTTTGTAAGAAGTATTTCAAGGTCCTGGAGTGGCCCAGCCAGTCTCAAGATCTCGAGAAAATCTTTAGAGGGAGTTGAAAATCCATGCAGCCCCAAAACATCACTGCTCTAGAGGAGATCTTCATGGAGGAATGGGCCAAACTACCAGCAAGAGTGTGTAAAAACCTTGTGGAGACTTACAGAAAACGTTTGACCTTTATCATTGCCAACAAAGGGTATATATCAAAGTATTGAGATAAACTTTTGTAAATGACCAAATACTTTTTTCCCACCATAATTTGCAAATAAATTCTTTAAAAATCAGACTATGTGATTTTCTGGATTTTTTTTCTCATTCTGTCCGTCATAGTTGAAGTGTACCTATGATGAAAATTACAGGCCTCTCTCATCTTTTTAAGTGGGAGAACTTGCACAATTGGTGGCTGACTAAATACTTTTTTCCCCACATATATCTTCTGTCTCGGGACCAAAAATGTTTGTCCAATCATTGCATTCAGTCTGAATGCAATTAAAGGATGTTTTACCTGTATTTTAATACTGAATCAAAAGCATGAGCTAATGCTGCCGACTTATATGGTCATTTCATAACCGTAATTAAGAGATGGCAACCTGTGTTCTACTCAAAGCTGCTCACGCACCCAGACTAGAAAATATGCATTTCTGTGGCAGCAGTCAGATGGTACAAGTAAGAGTTGTTTAAGAGTTGTTCATTATTGTAATGTTATGTGCTTTGAGTCATAAGTAATAAGTAATATAACTCTGTCTCTCATGACGCTTTGCAAGACTCTTCTCTAGTGTCATTCATGTGTTTTGGAAGAGGTGTGCCTTTGAAGACGCTCTGAAGGAGGATGATCTCATGGTTTTAAAGCTAGTTTGCTATTGCTAGCCTCTCCGAAGTTGCCTACCCTACCTTTAATTGAAAAATAGCAATTTGAATTGTAGTTTTTGGGTGCTTTTTTCAGAATATGCTTGTTTCAGATAATTAAGAAGTGACATAAACTAAACACAGGAAAAGTTTTGTTTATGAAAGCTGTATTTAAATACCCTTGTGAAAAGAAGTGCCTGTGGCCTTGTTAGGAGATGTTAGGATATTCACATTATCTGTGACTGGTCATAATGTTTTGGCAGAGTATAGACATTTTATACAGCTTTTTTTATTCATGTTTAAAAATGTATTAAATGTAACAATAAAATGTAACATTAGTTAGTTTTAAAGGCAACTATTAAACTGCTTTTCTTAATCCATTCGCCAGTTACTGACCATTTTAAAATCAGTTTATTGTTACATTTAACTACAATTTTAAAATGCATGACCTCATTTCAACTGCATACATTTAAAAAAAAGTGATTTATTTAGTTTTTTATATTTTTATACTTGCCAATAATAAACTGCGAGTTCTGGGAGTTCCTGAAATTCCTCACTAATTCTGATGGATGAAAGTTAACTGCAGCTGGTGGGTTTAACGAACAGCTTGACGTGATATGTGATGAAAGGTGCGGTAGCCTCTCGCTCTGTGTGCGAGAGTACAGGCTTTGATGGTGTGTGTTTGTTTATCTGCAGGTGCCTCAGGATGAGTGGGGTTATCCAGGGATTGAGAAGGAGGAGGAGATTCCATGTCGCCGGATGCGGAGCAGTAGTTACGTCAAAGCCATGGGAGATGATGATAGTGGTGAGTCTGATACCAGCCCCAAGACGTCACCTCAGAAGACTGTGCGGTCCGATGCCCTTGTCCTCAAATCAGCCTTGCAGAGGCCGCATATAGACACCCAAAGGTAAGTCTGATTAGATCTTTATTGTTTTCATTTTCAACGCTGCGTTGTCCAAAGACTGACTGCCTGCCTGCCTGTTGTTTATCCTCCTGCCTTATCTATCTTTTTTCTTCTTCTCGGTTTTAGAAGCTTGATCTCTCCAAGGTGTGTTTGCAGAAGCACTTATTAGAATTAGCTGGTTTTCTCTAGTTTTTAAGTGTAGATGTTGTGGTGTCTGATGGGTTCAGGACAGAACACTATTAATGTGCAGAGGAATTGTGTACTGTATGTTCTTATTGTCTTATGTACATTAGACCATATTCATTGTAATCAACACAGCTTATGTGGCCTGGCTACAGGGGTGTAATAACTATTATAGTTATGTAAATTATATTTTAGAGCGTACAAGAGAAATTATAGTTTTAACTAATAATTTCTCATCATTTACCCAATCTCATGTCGTCCAAACCCTGTATGACTTGTAAAAAAGATGAAAAAAGATATTTTGAAAAATGTCTGGGTTTGTTTTGTGTCCATACAATGAAATTTTTTTTATTCCCCATTGACTTTCATTGCATGAACATAAACAGTTTCTTGTACAGGTTTGGATTGACACAAGGTGGTGTAAGTGATTACAAAATGTTTTTTGATGAACCATGTTAAAGTACATACAGTATGTCAAAATTAATTAAAAGTGAATGTATCACACCAAAAATATTTCCAATTATCTATATTTAAGTATTATAAAACTAAAGAAAACATTGCTGCAGTTCTTCTGGATTTAGTCTGTCTCTTTGTTTTTTCATGTAATAACTGATGCACTCAAGGATGGTGAAAGCATACAAGCTGTTATCAGACTCCTTGTGCATATAAAAATATAAAAATTATTACAATTAATGGCAAGGAATGAGTATGCTGTGTATATACTGCATAACAGTACACAACTACTTTACATCCCTGCCTGGCCACAGTGTATGACTGTTGAATTGAATGTGGGTGATTTTTCATCTTGTGTGGTGTGATTGTGCATGATGTTAGTTTTTCACGTTAGCTGTAAAATATATTGCATGTGATGTTTGTACCTCAGGTATTGTTGAAACTTCTGGTTCTGGTGGATCAGTTTGGACTCTGGATGGTTTGAAATATGAATTGCAATATGGAGTGGTGGGATTGTTTTGTAACAAACAGATTATGTGCTTTGTACATCATATGCTTTTGATATATATGCCTCAAATGCTTCTTTAAACATCTGCTTTATGCAACTTCTTTTAACTTACTGTGTTGTCATCAGCATATTTGAGTGTCTTCAAAAATTGGACCTTTTAGCCCTGGAAACACACGTCACTAGATTATTTAATTTCTAAAAGGCATTTCCAAATGGGATATCCAAAAAATGTACAGCATAAACATACATTACAGTATAGTAAAGAATTGTATAAATATTTTCACACATTAAATATTTATATTTGAGTTATTTGAGTATTTTTTTTAATCATACCTGTTATATCATTATTATATATATATATATATATATATATATATATATATATATATATATATATATATATATATATATATATATATATATATATATATATATATATATATATATAATTATTATTATTTATTTTTTAAGAACATTGTAGAAGCATTTGATTATTTGTTGTTAGTCCTGACAAAATACTTGAGTCTATCTGCAGTGACTGTTTTGACAGTACTGGTCAAAAGTTTGGAATCATTAAAATTATTATTATTTTTTTATTTTAAAGAAGCCTCCTATACATATCATAATAAGAAATGTTTATCTTAAGCAATAAAAAAGCATATTAGAATGATTTCTTAAGGACAATGTGACAATAGAGTAATGATGCTAAATATATATAAATAATTATTTGAGAAAGACATTTACAAATCTAAGGTACAGCGATGGTTACTCTGATAGCACCTATCTATGCCAATATATTCATGGGTACATTTGACCGATATTACATCTACAACAACAGTATTTTTTGTTCACATATTACGTTTTGGGAGTAATATATTGATGGTTGTGTCATGGTATGGTCAGGTTCTGAAAGTTTTGATTAACAATAAAACACAGGCAGCAGCACAACAGGAATATTAGGTTGCTGTCACTTTAAGATCTGCACGGATCCAATTTACTGCTATACAAGCATTTATTTCTTGAATATTTAAATTGGCAAGGCAAAGGATAAACTTTCCCGAGCATTGTTCACGCTGGCAGTCCATATTGTTGAGCCCTGCTGTATTTTAATTTTGGCACCCAGATTTAATTTAGTTTTTAGCAAGTATTGAATTATTTTACCCAGAGAAAAAAGTTGGATTGTGCAACAGACATTGTACAACTGCCTTCACACAGTTAATAAACCATCAGTTTATTACATAAGACTTTTTCATGCTGTAGGGGATATGCATTTTTTTTTTATTTGATTAAAAATCAGCCAATAAATATCAGCGGCTGATACAGTGTTGCATCTCTAGGTTTATTCTGATCCCAAAACAACTAAAAACACTGTATTATGCATACCAGACAAGTAATTTGGCAGTCATTGTAAACAGTAGAATTCAACGCCCCATCATGGCTTGACGCTATGGGAACTTTAATTCCAACATCGTCATGCCACTGGACCATGCCTGTCCCACAGGACAATGCCTGTCCCACAAGGCTGTGTTACTGCACAGACAGCTGTTTAGCGCAGACTGAGAAGGATCAACCCTGAAGGACTTGAGACCTTGGGGTTGAATCTGTATCCAGACTATAAAACCTGATGAATGTGTGTGGATAGGACCATCCTGCCACAGCACAAACATCTTGCAAGGGTGCACCCCTAGCGAGAGCTTTGGAAGGTGCAACACTCCCATTGGAGTGGGCCCTAACACTTAGTGGCAAAGCCCTTCCGCATGCCTCATAGGAGAGGGAGATCATGTCAGTGGGCCGATGCGAGAATCACTAAGAGTACTTAAAGAAGCTGAGAGTGATTACACCATTGCACTGAGCGGAGGACATAAATCCTCAAAGCACGGACATAAAAGGGGCAGACTTTCTTGCTCTTGTGTCTGGTGGAGCAAAGAAAGCCTGCAAGACCATTGGCTGACCAGCCATGAAAGTTACTTTGGAACATTGTCCAGACTGGGGTGCAGTATAGCTCTGGAGAAAAGTCTTAGCAGGAAGAAGCTAGTGACAGGGCCTGCAAGTGGGGCTTCTGCTCAAATGAAGCTTCTGCTAATGCTCCCAGGACCAATGCTAGGTCCCAGGAAGGAACTCACAACCAATAGATAGGCCTCAGGATGACTCCTAACAGAAGATCTATTTAAAGGTCTGTGGCTAGCTGAAATGGTGGCCACATGGACCTTTAAGTGTAGCTGGGGTCAAACTCATTAAAATGTGTTCTTGAAGGAACTCCAGCACTGAACCAACAGGGCAGTTGACTGGGTTCTGGTGGCGCTGTGCTCACCTGATGCAAAGAGTTGCCATTTTAGAGCATACAGCTTCCTGGTGAAAGGGGCTCTAGAACTCAAAATTGTCTCAACCTTGGTTGGGAGACCAGAATCAATGAGCTGGTACCCCTCAGGGGCCAGACCCAAAGTTTTCAGATCTCGGGCTTGGGGTGGTAGTGTGTACCTTACACTTGAGAAGACGATCTCTCCATCTAGGAGATATATCAGGTTCTGAGAACTACACTCGGGCCACCAGAACAGAGCTACTAGGAGAAGGTGGACTCAGTTCTGGCAAACCCTAGCTAGAACCCAATCAAACAAAGCTATCGGAGGAAAGGTGTCTGTACCATGGCACAGTGGGTGGTCGAAACCAGAGGGCACAGTGGGTCATCTCCTCAGAGGCGAGCAAGTCCACTTCCACTCTGCCTTACTTCCGCCAGATGGATTCCACTACTTGTGGATGGAGTCACCATTCCATAGGCCACAGCCCCTGCTTTGACAGAATGTCTTCCCCAAGTTTGCTTGCCCTTGGAATGTAATCTGCCTCTTGGAGATTTGTTTTCTGCCCAGAGCAGGGTCTGCTGTGCCTGCCTAAAAAAGGTGCATGAATGCAGTCTGCCCTGGTGATTGTTGTAAGAACTGTACTGTTTTCCATGTTGACTAACACATGGTAGCCCCTCAATAATGGATGGAAGTGTTTCAACTCTAGAAACACTGCTCTCATCTCAAAACAATTTATGTGCCATGAGAAATGATGCTCCCCCCTAAAGTTACGGACTGGTCGGCCGTCGAGAACTGCACCCCGGCCTATGAGAGAGGGATCCATCATGAGAGACTTGAGACGGCAACACACCCCTAGTGCCACGCCTGTGCTGAGAAACACTGACATCTTCCAGAGCTGAAGAGCATGTAGCCAGTGGCGTGTGAACCTTTACGACTGACAGAATGATACAGAGGGTGGAAACCTCTGCTCTTGAGCCAGAACTGAATGGTCCTGTGCAGTTTTGGCCCAGTGGAATAATACTGGCTTCAACCTTTCCAAAAGCGAGCACATCTCAATCCTTCGACTAGGCTACTATTAACCATCTGTAAACATAATTTAATGCACAGATACCCTGGAGTATCCTGGAACCAGAGCCAGATTAACATCCATGCACTTGGTAAATGTGCATGGGAACAGAGCTAGGACAAAAAAATATATATATATATTGGCATGCTTCACTCCCCAAAAGCAAACCTGAGGAACTGTTCTGGCAAAATTTGTATGTGAAATATGCATCTTTCAGATCTATAGTCCCAAACTAATCCTTGAAGTTTGTACGTCCGAAGAGTGTGGCTCAGGCCTAGTAGATCTAAACTTGGACACAGGCTCTGTCCTTGTATTATGTCTCCTGCAGGTGCACTTTCACTGCAACAATACTTTGGACAGGAAGCAAACTAAATTCTGTAACCACGTACAGTATTCACAACCCACTGAGAGACATTGGGCAGAAGTTGTCATGCTGCCGCAAGTCTGAAAGAGGGAACTTCCCCCCTCGGGGATCTTCCCTCGTTTGTCATAGACATCTAAACTCCTTAAAGTTTGATGACTATTTAACCATTGAATTCCTCAGAATTAAATGCAGCCAATAAAACAACCAGACAAGTTAAATATGGTCTGGATGATAAATACCTTAACAAATATTGAAAATGTGAAGTTTGATTAAGTATTCCTATTTTTTATAATGTTTGGTGTATATTTATGATTGTGATGTCAAAAAATAATTAATTGTTCAAATAGTGGGTGGAGATCAGTGTTAATTTCTACAGCAAATTTTAGTTTAGTTTTAGTCAGTCTTTTGACTAAAATTCCATTTAGTTTTAGTCATATTTTAGTCACCTGAATTGTTTTTAGTCTAGTATTAGTCGTCTAAATATCATAGGATTTTAGTCGACTAAATCCACAGTAGATTTAGTCTCCTAAAATCTAGTTAAATTGTAATGCATTAATTGAGCATTTAAGCATTACATAACCGACTGTTACTTGAACTGACATTTTCACATCATTCTGTTTTTGACAGTGAAAATATGCGAAAGAGCGATCAATTCACTTTTATGTGTGTTTTTTAAAAATGAATGCTTCATGGTTAATGCTTCATAGACTCACTTAAAGCAATACCCTTAATAAATTGTAATGACATTTCTCAATACTACTGTTTTTACAGTATTTTAATTTAATAAATGCAGTTTGGGTGAGCATAGGAGACTTTAAACATTTTAACATTAAATAAATAAAACATTTTAACATTAACTCTGCTTTTCAACTTTTGACTGGTAGTGTATGCAAAAGCTATAGCTGGAGATGCACAAAATGGGGCTGGACCAGCCAGAGCACTCTAGCAAACTAGAATGTTTTAACAAACGCATAGCAACTCCCTGGCAACCACCCAAAAGAAACACCAACATCAAACAACATCTTGTCTGGGTTTTCCAGAGAGATTCACAGAGCCTGAGCAGCTGTCATTCACAGCTCTGCTTTTCAAATATACATCAGTCACTATTCTGTGCACTTTAAAACTAGAAAAGTGATAGTACTTACTCATGCCATCTCATTATGCAAGAGCGAGGACAACATGATCAGATCAGACTGATTGTATTTTAGGGAATCTAATAGCACTATGTCTCCCTGGTTTAATAAACAGTGAAAATATAACAGGCCTGCAGGGTTTGGTTTAATGTGTTATAAGGTGCTTTATCAGATGATTATATTTTTATTGTAATGAGGCAAAGTAAATGACTACTCTTAATAGTTGTGCATATTCAAACCTGACGAAAAAAAAGTATATTTATGCTACACCATGGTGCAAAACATCTTGCAATAATTGGCAAATATTTACTTAAAATATTAACAAATGGCAATAATTACTAGCAGACTGCACTCCCCATGCCGTCACATGGGGAGTGCCCTCATGTTCAAGAGGGTGCCTGAATTACAGGCGTCATCTACTCTTTTGTCTAACCTAAACCTAAAACACAGATATTTTTTAAATATTAACAGATATTTATGTAACTCTGATCCACTGGAGGCAAGTTGTGAGAACCCAAGTGCAGTTTATTGAACAGATTCAACATCCAAAACAGAAAACAAAGACTTGGCAAAACAATAAATAAACAAAAGACTTGACTTGACTTGACTTGACTTGACTTGACTTGACTTGACTTGACATACAACTCAACAACAGCGGGTCACAACATTCAATAAAAGACCAAGACACATGGCAAACATGAGGGCTTAAATACACAGACTGAGGACAAGACACACCTGTGAACAACAATCAACCAATGAGCCAATGACAACATGACACAACAGAACACAAGACCAGGGAGCACATGGCAGGATCACATGACAAACCAGGAAGTGCATGACAACACATGACTGTGAACATGATAACTTAAAACATGAAACATGAACCTACACCTAACCACCCTGTGACAATGTATAGGTTGCACATCAATGAATACAACGTTATCAATCATTGTGTTTATTATAAAGGGAAATGTTTATTTATGTCACGAAAACGGCTTACAGCAAACAGAGAACCTTACTATTTAACAACAAGCTAATTGGCTCATTGGCCACAGAATCAGTCCAATCAGCTGGAGCCATGTTAGATGATGTCATTGTGTGTTTGCATACATGTTTTTACATTGTACTTGCATGTTCAATTGACCTGCAATGAATTACATCTGTAATTAAATTCTGTAATTACATTTATAATTACACTTCCCTACCTACCCATACACATACAGAGGGGCAAAAACGTATTTAGTCAGCCACCAATTTGAGTAGCATCTGCCTGCACAACCGGAGGCTGCAGCGACGACTTGGCATTTTCAGGACCGCAGTCCTAGGAATGCATTTCTAGGACCCTAGGTTTTTATCGGTTTTTATTGACAACGCCACCTAGCGAATTAGAGGACCAGCAAAGATGGATGACGATCAGTGTGTGAGTATCACATGTGAATCAGTTTTTATTTTAACATTTTAAACAATCGTGGTGCATTTCATTGGAAAGTTAATGTAGCCGAAGTGATCGTAATTTACTGAATAGTCTGGAATGCATCAGCTATCATACGTTAGATAGTGCTGTAAATGAATTATTAGCACATTCGTTAAACTAAACTTGCATGAAAGCTTGTGTTGACTTAATGACAGCACAACTGCACAACAAAACTGTATTACGTTCGTTGTGAAACTGTTAATTACTAGTTTTTTCTTTGTTTTAAGTAAATTAAAATAATCCTAATGTTTTAGTGTAATGTTGGTTGAGACATATGACGTTTTTATAGTCAGGCATAACTGTTAAAATACCACGTGTTAGATTGTCATGCACTGTACTGTACTCTATATGAAGTGCTTACAAGGACACAGCTCAGGGCAGGCAGAAGTATGACAAAAGATGAATTAATTGCTCAAGTCTTAGACATAACCCTAATTTATGTCTATTTATTTATATAAAAATGAACTTGTTTTTTTTTTTTTTTTTTTAATGTTTTTTAACTTTATCATCACAGGTAAGAGTAGAACATTGAATTGTTTTTACACAATGTCCAATGTATCCTCTTTTTTAACAGCATTTCTGTTAACCCAACAGTAATTATGTTCTTTATTTACTATTTCAGTGAAGTGGAGGAATTTCATAGAATGATAGAGAAACAATTGAGAAAAGAGGGGAGAGCATCCAGATGGTAATGCTGCTGCACATCACAATGTGTGCTTTAAATATTTAAAGGACAGAAAAAAGTGATTTCTGTAGAAATGACATATTTCTATTCAGATTTCTTGCATCGCTCTCTTATTTTTTATTTTCTCGGTTCAGATGCGCTTTATTGACTTGAATGTTTCAAGAACCTGTTCACCCAAATCTTTGAACAGTATGCAGTAACAGTATGAACATTATTTGTTATGAAGATTGATCATTTAGTATTGTATATAATGTGTGTGCTCTGTGACTAAGATCTTTAAAATTTGAAATTAAAACTGTGCCTTATTTCATTGACTTCTCTATCTTTCTCACTCAGTCAGTGTCAGTGAAGACGTTGTCCATAAAGTTATTTTCTATGTGGTTCATGTCATGAACAAATTTGTTTTTGTGTGTTCAAATTCAACTGTTGCAATATATTATTTTATAAAATCTACACAATCTTAAATCTACCCACAGAGTCATCCTTTTGTATTCCCTCTGTACTTTGAAAATGTGATTGACTGAAAAGGCTATACCATTCCTTGTTTATTTTACTTGATGAGTTATTAAATTATGCAACTGGACCCAATAATTACTGCAAAAAAGAAAGCTGTATTTGGGTGTAATAAACCTTTAAAAACCTCTAAAACCTCAGAAAAAAAGAGGTTAAAATATTGCTTTGATGGCACTTGTTTCGGTTCACCAAAACTAGGGTCCTGGAAATGCGTTCCTGGGATTGCAGTTCTCCGATTCGGTAGGTGGCGCTATCACAAAAAAAATAGGGTCCTAGAAATGCGGTCCTAGAAATGCGGTCCTGAAAGTGCAGCCTCCGATTGTGCTGGCAGATAATGTTGACCAATTTTGCAAGTTCTCCCACTTAAAAAAGATGAGAGAGGCCTGTAATTTTCATCATAGGTACACTTCAACTATGAGAAACAGAATGAGAAAAAAAATCCAGAACATCACATCTGATTTTTAAAGATTTGATATGCAAATTATGGTGGAAAATAAGTATTTGGTCAATAACAAAAGTTCATCTCAATACTTTGTTAGATACCCTTTGTTGGCAATGACAGAGGTCAAACATTTTCTTTAAGTCCCCACAAGGTTTTTACACACTGTTGCTGGTAGTTTGGCCCATTCCTCCATGCAGATCTCCTCTAGAGCAGTGATGTTTTGGGGCTGTCACAGATTTTCAACTCCCTCCAAATATTTGCTATGGGGTTGAGAACTGGAGAATGGCTAGGCCTCTCCAGGACCTTGAAATGCTTATTACCAAGCCACTCCTTTGTTACCCGGGCGGTGTGTTTGAGATCATTGTCATGCTGAAAGACCCAGCCACGTTTCATCTTCAATGCCCTTGCTGATGGAAGGTTTTTACTAAAAATCTCACAAAACATGGCCCCATTCATTCTTTCCTTTACACGGATCAGTCGTCCTGGTCCCTTTGCAGAAAAACAGCCCCACAGCATGATGTTTCCATGCTTCACAGTAGGTATGGTGTTCTTTGGATGCAACTCAGCATTTCTCCTCCAAACACGACAAGTTGAATTTTTACCAAAATGTTATATTTTGGTTTCATCTGACCATATGACAATCTCCCAATCCTCTTTTGGATCATCCAAATGCTCTCTAGCCATCTTCAGACAGGCCCGGACATGTACTGGCTTAAGCAGTGGGACACGTCTGGCACTGCAGGATTTGAGTCTCTGGGGGCGTAGTGTGTTACTGTTGGTAGCCTTTGTTACTTTGGTCCCAGCTCTCTGCAGGTCATTCACTAGCTCCCCCCGTGTGGTTCTGGGATTTTTGCTCACTGTTCTTGTGATCAGTTTGACCCCATGGGGTGAGATCTTACGTGGAGCCCCAGATCGAGGGAGATTATCAGTGGTCTTGATGTCTTCCATTTTCTAATAATTGCTCCCACAGTTGATTTCTTCACACCAAGCTGTTTACCTATTTCAGATTCAGTTTTCCCAGCCTGTTGCAGGTCTACAATTTTGTTTCTGGTGTCCTTTGACAGCTCTTTGGTCTTGGCTATAGTGGAGTTTAGAGTCTGATTGTTTGAGGTTGTGGACAGGTGTCTTTTATACTGATATCGAGTTCAAACAGGAGCCATTAATACAGGTAACGAGTGGAGGACAGAGGAGCCTCTTAAAGAAGAAGTTACAGGTCTGTGAGAGCCAGAAATCTTTTTGCAGGTGACCAAATACTTATTTTCCACCATAATTTGCAAATAAATTCTTTAAAAAAATCAGACAATGTTATTTTCTGGATTTTTTTTCTCATTCTGTCTCTCATAGTTGACATGTACCTATGATGAAAATTACAGGCCTCTCTCATCTTTTTAAGTGGGAGAGCTTCCACAATTGGTGGCTGACTAAATACGTTTTGCCCCAATGTCCACCACACCCTTCCCTAACTTTACCCGTATCCCACCTCAATATCAGCAAAAGAGTTTTGCAATACTATATGAACACAATACGTACATTCTACTTATTTTTTGATGTAAGTAAATAGTAGTTAAGGCCACCTAATATAAAGTGGGACCAATAGAACTATGTAATGTAAGTTATGCCCTGGAGAAAAACGAAGAAAAAAAATCTCTCTCAATCACATTAAACAGCCCAGGCCATTACCCATTATCCAGCCCAGTTTGTTAAAGCACTTGATAGAGCAACATGGGCAGAAAAAAATGTAAAATTGCAAACTATTCATAAAAAGTATCTATAGCGAAGTTATTGGCAATTGGCTACTTCTTGGAGTAACTTCCCCAATGCTAGCTTACAGCTCTGTGCACAGGATTGTGTGAGACATTGTCCAGACAGGCGTTTTCATTTGCTGTCACACTGATGATAAGAAAGGCATCTGTTTAGGTGCCAGGTGACATCACTGAAAATAGAAAACAACATGAGGCACAAGATCTAGAGACACCAACAAACACTGTATTTCCCAAAATAGTTGCTCTGTGTCTCACCTTGGTGCCTAAATCATGCACACTCAGAAACCCATAAGATTGGGTTCATATAACTGCTGATGACACAGTAAAATACTTACATTTTTACAGTGAACTGAGTGAACACTTTCTTAGCAAGGAACAGAAAGTCAGTAACCATGTCAGTTACCCTTTATCCACAATTATATAATTAATAAAAAAAAATTAACTCAATATTTAATTGTTTAATTTTAAAATAAACTAATATTTCCTGTGTTGCTGGTTAACAGGTTATTTTAAACAAATATTTCACCCAAAAATGTATATTTCCCCCATTTATTCCCTCTCATGTCTTTACAAACATATATAACGTTCTTTAGTTTTAAAGAAATGTTGTCTATTTTACAAAAGTAAGGGGAATCAGTATGTCAAGCTAAAAAAAAATATGTCAAAAAGCCCCATTTATTGGGAATGTTTCTTTTGGTTTACTCCTAACCTATATAATAATGTGAAAGCTCATTAGAGAAGGTCTCTTAAATCACCATTATGTGACCACCACGCTGGGGTGTATTAGATTAGTTATGTGTCATTTAGCAGATTTTTTTACATCCATAGTACTTCTGTTGAGGAATGGCAGTCCGAGAATAACCTGGGGCCTGATCTATAAATGTTGTGTACACACAAAATGAGCATAGAAATATGCGTACGCAATTTTTCACGCACATATTATTTATTAAAATAAACTAAGCATATGTATGTATGCAACGTACTGACACTCTAAACCGTACGCACTCATTTACTGGAGTAAGCGAAGTAATGATGAACAGAATGATTTAAACTCTGATTTACATCTGATATACACATTTAGATTAAATATGCCACTCTCATTAATGGAGTTAAGCACTGACATTTCATGAAATCATTGTCCAGAAATTTGTTTTCATGGTCTTCCCAATATTATGATTGTATGCCATTGTATTTGAAGAATAAAATTAGAAGGAAACGGTAAGGTTTGTACATATTTTTTTAAATGTTTTGTCAACGTAATTTTATACATGAGGTCCCTGCTATCTTGCTAAAAGCCAACAGTAATAGCAATCTCAATAACTTTACAGTTCACAGGCCACACTAACCCAAGGATTAACCACTGACCTTTAATAGACTCAAGTCTGTTGGTCGTAGCTCTTTCTTTTATGGTTTAGGTGCATCAAAGTAAAGCAACAATATCATGTAATGTGTTACGTTCTCTATTTAAATTCAGCCTAATTAATCAGCTAACAACTAGGGAAGTAATGTCTATTATTACAGATTATTACAGACTCAAATCACAGCTTCTGTTTTATTACATTCTTGCACTGTAACATGATCTCCATTCCTTTCCATACATGTTATTAAAATGCACATACGCCCACAGGGTTCCTTTGACTGCTTTTGCCTACATTTAAAAGGTTAAAAGGTGTAATTTTCTAAACCTCTGCTCATGTTGTGCATTTCATACATGTGCAGCAGTGTTTTCATTTCTGGCCATTTCCTTTATGAGTTCTTAGTAATTCTCTGTCTAATGTCTCATGTGAGATAATTTGTGTGGAAAGCTGATTTTTGAATTTTGGTTAATTTAGTATAATTGCTTTGCATTATGTTGGCTGGAAGGAGTTAATAAATTAAAGAGGCATACATTACCTGGTAGGATTTTATATATTTTTTTAATTTGAGAGTTACAAAGTCTTGGCTGGGGTGTGTGGCGATACGATACAGGGTAGGAGGAGATTATATGACTGTCTTTTGGATTATGTTTAAAGGTGAAGTGAGAATTCTTTTGAATGACGAAACACTTTCACCCATGCTTTAAAGGGTTAGTTCACCCCAAAATATTTTTTTATGTGAAAACATAACTTACCACTTTAAAGCGTTAGTTCACCCAAAAATGAAATTTATGTCATTAATGACTCACCCTAATGTCGTTCCACAACCGTAAGACCTCCGTTCATCTCCGGAACACAGTTTAAGATATTTTATATTTAGTCCGAGAGCTTTCTGGTCCTCCATTGAATGAATGCATGGTATACTGTCCCTTTCCAGAAATTGTCTTCTTCAAACATTGTTTTCAATCTGCGAACAAAGATTCGAACGATTATGAATCAGTGTATTGATTCATGATTCGGATCGCATGTCAAAATGCCAAACTGCTGAAATCAAGTGACATTGGCGATCCGAATTCTGAATCGATACGCTGATTCAATACCGTTCGAATCTTTGTTCGCGGATTGAAAACAAACAAGGTTTGAAGAAGACAATGCTGAATAAAGTTGTAGCTTTTGTTATTTTTGGACCAAAATGTATTGTCGATGCTTCAAGAGATTCTAACCAACCAACTGATGTCACATATGGACTACTTTGATGATGTTTTTAATACCTTTCTGGAAAGGGACAGTATACCGTGCATACATTCAATGGAGGACCAGAAAGCTCTCAGACTAAATATAAAATATCTTAAACAGTGTTCTGAAATGAACGGAGGTCTTACAGGTGTGAAACAACATTAGGATGAGTCATTAATGAAATAAATTTCATTTTTGGGTGAACTAACCCTTTAAGAGTTCAAGAGAGGCGTGTTGGACATTATTTTGTACATTGAACGTGCATTGAAAGTAGGAAGTTGCTGATTATGGAGGAACAGAATGCTCTCAGATTTCAAGTATCTTTTTTTGTATTCCAAAGATGAAAAGACGAAAAGACTTACAGGTTTGGAACGATGTAATGTAGTGAGAGTAATTTTTGGGTGAAATAACCCTTTAATTTGCATGTACCATTTGTTAACCATTTAAAAGGTGATTTCCCTGAAAGATAAGTTTTAGCATCCCAAAGAGCCAACATAGCAAGACTGGCTCAATCAATGATGTTCATTTGGGAACGAGATCTGTTTGTCCATCCAATAGAAGTAAGTAAAAACTTTTTTTGAAAACAGTCATTATTTTTACAATTATGTTTGGTGATTCTAGTGCCCCAGAAATTACATACTTCACTTTTAAGGATAAAGGATTTCAAATTAAGCTTATTTTTCTTTTTATGTTCTTATGAAAGTGGTTAAGAATTCACACATTAGCTGCTGATTAGAGAATTGAGGATGCTAGGGAATGCTATTGACGTTTGAGATGCCTTGGCAGTGAGGAAGTGTTGGAGGCTTCTAAAGTGTCATCCGATTTCTCTTTCACTCTCTCCACACTTTCTCTCCTGTCCATATGGTTGTCTGGCATTTTCTGTTGACAGATAGTTGCTGTCTGTGGTTCTGAACTGAGACTAGAAGCACCGAAAATGTGTGTTCTGAGGCCTCAATGTAACGTGTCTTACAAGTCTTTTTTCATTACAGGTTTTCTGGGTTAGGCAATCATATCGTTTAAAGTCCAAGCAATAACCTATTTGTATTGTTTCATAAAAATAGTAAAAACTAGATGGTTGATAACATCAGTGATTTATTTTTGACGTATCAAGATGAATCCAAACACTAATCCCATCTTACATTTTGTGTTTATCTGCTTTTATTTGTTGTCTACAGGTTTGCACACTTTAAATTTCTCACATTCGGGTTCATGACAGTAAAGAGTAAAGCTGTTAACTAAGTCACTTTATCTTGAAACATATCTTTGAAGTTTTCAGAAAGTTCACCATTCCAGAGTGACCCTTAAATCTAATTTTGAGTAGGCTACTCTTTGGCTACATTAGTTTTTGGTTGTTCCCTCCATTTAGCTCGGGCTACCACTTGCAAACAGCGAGAGATATGCGTCCTCACCCCAGTGTGTCTCTGGACCCAGCAACCAACTTCAACCCTCCACAGTTTCGCTCCAGAAACCAGAGCTACATGCGTGCAGTCAGTACCTTCAGTCAGGCAAGCTGTGTCAGCCAGGTGAGTCCAACCACTTGCAACACCACACGGCACTGACACACAGGTACAAGCAAGGACAATCTACTTACAGTAAGTGGTTTCAAGCAGAGGGCTTTAGCTGTACTTCTTGTCTGAGATGTCCTGCTCTTTTCTCAGATTGTGTCTTGAGCTGATGAGCTGAAGAGTAGACCTCCTGTAGATGTTATATTATCTTAAGTCATATTATCTATGATTGATTGAGGGCTTTCCACTTAAAACCAGCTTAAGGTGTTGACTGGTTGACTAGTCTTTAGCTGATCTAAATTATGTCCAAGGTGGTTTAGTTGGTTGGACATCTGAACTTCCAACTGGGGTTGAATACAGCCTGACAGGTTATCTTGGCCTACCTGGTTGGGTTGGTAGACCACCTTGGCTAAGCTAGTGGGGAACAGGTCGGCCTGATTAAATATGTATCAAAACTATGTACCCTATTTTCCGCACTATAAGGCATACCGGATTATAAGGGGCACCTTCAATGAATGGCCTATTTTAGAACTGTTTTCATATATAGGGCGCACCGGATTATAAGGCGCATATAATAGAAGATACTGCAGTCAAACTTTTGCGTTATGCATCCACTAGATGGAGCTCTGTGCTAAAGGGAATGTCAACAAAACAGTCAGATAAAGTCCAACTTTATTAAGCGTTCTGACAACTCCGTTCACTCCCATGGTAACGTTGTTCAAACGTTGATGTGCATATAAACAATATCTCCCAGCCTTGCTAACTTTTCTCCCAAACATGGAGGGGAACTTTTCCTTAATTCAGTAAACACGTAGCCTAGTAAAAGAAACAGTCGGATACCACTAAATCAAACGTTAGTGCATAACTCCACATTGTTCAGTTACATATAACACGTAAAGCTTCCTTTATCAGTTCATTCCCTGTCCACGAATCCCTAGAATTCTTCTTCTTCAGTGTCCGAATTGAACAGTTGGGCGACTACGTCATCCAACCTGCCTGGCTCCCTTGATCCATATATAAGTCGTTTTTTGAAAAAATGAAAGGCTTTTAAGTGCGCCTTATAGTGCGGAAAATACAGTATGTGATTAACCACTATAATTACCAGCCAGTCCGGCAGAGAACGATTTAGTAAGTAATCTTGGTCAACCCAATTCGAATTGGTAGGTTTCCTTTGCTAAGTGATTGGGGAATGTGTTTGAGTTGATTAATTATGTTCCAAAACTCAGGTTGATTTAAATGGTTTAGGTGGTTAACCTAAATTACCATTTGACAGGGCCAATGAGACACATTATCTGGTCTCCCTGGTTATAGATGAGGGACCATCTTGACTAAGCTATTGGGGAATAGGTTGAGCTGATTAACTATGTTCCAATACCCAGCTTGATTTAGATGGCTGACTTGGTCGTATGACCTGATTTTCCCAACAGGTATTTGGAGTTATTTATTTTAAAACATAATTTCATCATGTATGGTTAGAGAGGCAATATGGCAAATTTGACATATTGTGATGTTAGCTTTGCTAAATTCTATTCATATAAGCAATTGTTAAACCAGGATATCAGATAGCTGAAGTCAAGGTCTGTTGAGCTGTGGTGGTGTCAGTTTATGTGGGCTTTAGGTAGGTAGCTGTTTATGGGCTTTTATGGATAGAGTAGGTTACAATTGAGATGTTTTATGAAACATGCTAACTCTCAATTATTTAGAAAAATGTTTTACTTAGTGTATAGTAAGTGTTCAAACTTCTGTTGTAGTGCTAAGGCAATTTACAGGCAGTACTTTAACAGTTACATAGAAGTTTACAATCTTTATATAATTTAGCTTGTTGATTTGGTTTAATTTAGAAAAGTTAGCCCTCTTTTCCTCTTGGTCGGTTTATGAAAATCTTTGCACGTCAAGCTTTCTTGCTGCTGTTGTCTGTTTGTTTCATTTTCTCACTGAAAGTTCATCAAACAATCTGATTTTCTTTACCTATTATGAGATGATATTCCAGCCTTAAATGTTTTCTCTTATCTTGTTGCTTTCTGACATAATTCTACTGAGACGTTCAAGGTCGGAAATTGCCAGTGGTTTATTCCTCCTGCTAACACTCCTTCATATTTACTGTGCAAAGGGGAAGAATCAAAGTGAGAAAGAGAAAGGAAGAGGAAAAATTAAGGACTGCTATTCCTGTTTTTGTCTCTCAGGTGAGTGAGACTGAGGTCAATGGCCAGTTTGAGTCAGTTTGCGAGTCCGTTTTTAGTGAAGTAGAATCCCAGGCCGTGGAGGCCTTGGACCTGCCCGGCTCTTTCCGCACTCGAAGCCACAGTTACCTGCGCGCAATTCAGGCTGGGTATTCCCAAGATGACGACTGCTTGCCTTCAATGACATCTTCTACTGTCACTTCAACTCTCAGATCCACAACAGGTAACCGTATGCCTCAAATCCCACCTGAGAGAGAAAAGGCTTAGAGCACATACTCGTCATACATTCAGCACACGCTGAACTACATACTTTGGCATACCTACATATGTACAGTGGGATTCCCTTGTGCTTGAGAGATGACTGACTTGAATGTTGTTTCCGTCGGCTCCTGTCTGTTGTGTGTGTTTGCTTTTATGCGTCTGTGCTCCCCAAGTGTTGAAAGACGGTTGCCTGCAATTCCCTTTGCACGAGTCATGCGTCCTTTTCTGGGTTTCTGATTGGTTGGGTCCGGTGGTATTGAGAGGATAGGTAGGGGGTCAGAGGGACTTAGGCAGCTGAATATGTGACATTGCACACTCCTGAAGACACAACTCAGCATGCTTTTAACTAGCACAGCTGCCCAGAGCATGCAACACACCATTGGGAAGTGTTTTCATGCAGAACAGATAGTAAGGTTGGGCAGGCTTAGACATTTTCACATTATTTATTTATTTATTTTTTACAAATGGTTGTATTTTCTGTCTTCTGTATTCTGCAAATGGATTAGTAGTTAAATGTTTCGGTTCAGTTTAAGGTTGTTTCAGTCCTGAATGCACAAAGCAATGACTGTGAACTACATAAACAATTTCATGTGATATTATGTGTTGCATAAAACATCTTCAGTGAGTGGAAAGACATTCACAATGCTTCAGAAGCAGGGGTCAAAGAAAAGTGCTATAAATGTAATGCAAATTAAAATATTTGCATTATAAACCAGTTAAGTTCTCCCATAAAGAAATATCACAATCTAACATTAGCTAAATGCTAATTAGTGTTCAAATACATAATATTTAGATGAAACTGAATCGGTTTATTTGGGGCCAAGCACAGAAGGTGCCTGTCACCTAATTTAATTGTTGCCATTCTTATTATTATTATTCTTCTAAAAGTCTATGGGACTCCGTCGAACCACTTGCAGGAAAGTTATGAAATTTGACACAGATAGACGACAGTGTGGACTTTAACCACAGCATATTTGGAGTCTCTAACTCAGTCGCTTCAGCTGCACCAACTGTCCAAAGTTGCACTCATATTTATGCTAATAGCTTTTGAACCATAAGGGCTAGAAACTAAATATTTTCCCTCTTATTCCTTGATTTAAGACATTTTGCACCCTATTACATCATGAAACTTTTTCCACCATTTAGAATTTTTTCCAAACTCCTCATAGACCTAGATTTTCTCAAAATTTGAACCAGACCATCTTCGGACCTACTGACGAAAATGTAAAGAATTGTGGATTTGTCAAGCCGCTCTCTAATAACGTGCAAACAAATTCAACAAAGGGCACGCCAAAATGGATGTGAGGCTATTTTTCCCTGACTTGATTTGTGTTATGACAACAGTTTTGCCGCAATGCCACCTAGTGGTCAGGATTTATGAAAAATTGCTCTCTTTGCTTGTAATTTGTTTAGTTTGGCCAAAAATCACAAAAAGCCACACTGGTCTGTGCCACAGTTGGATGATACACAATTTTCCCATATCGGCCATTTAAAATTTTGATGTAACATTGAATTTTACATTAGTCTATTGTAATGAAACTGGTATTAATATATTCCGTTGGTCATGTCGAGAACATAGATACCAATTTTGCCATAGTCAGCCAAACTTCCTGTCCGCCATTTTGATTTTCTTTAAAAATCTATTTTTTCGAACTCCTTCTAGACTGTTGGTCCGATTTTCACTAAAAATATAATCGTATCATCTTCAGACCATGCCGGAAAATTTTTATGGATTTCGTGGCAATAGGTTAAAGGGATAAACCATTCAGTCATATTATTAGTCAACCATTCAGCCATTTTACCTAACATTACATTGTCTTTATTTGCTCATTGTTGCAGTTGTTCTGATACTCCCAGCCATGCTGGCATGACTTATCGTGCCTTTTTGTGCTTGGCCCCTTAGTTGTTATTTGCAGCTATATTTAGATATAATTATTTCAGTATACTTAACTAAGCATGCAGTAAATCCTTTATTTTATAGAAAATATTGATTTATTATTTTAGAACAAAACTACTTAATAAAGATGTCCTTTAACTGTTTAAGGTTTTATTAAACTTATTTAAGGATTACAGGTTTTATTGTAATTTTTCATGTGAAAAATTGTCGCTGAGGTGTAATTTTAGTGGATTGTTAATGTGCTAATTGAATTAGCTAGAGTATTATGATTTAATAATCTCTCTATGAATTCAAAAACTGGAGCTGAAAACAAATCCTAATCCAGTTTTACCATTAATCCTAACTAATGAGTCATTTTCCCCAACCTAAATGAGTTCAAGAAGTCCTGACAGAGCAGGTGTGGAGGTTTTGTGCAACACATACTCATCAGAAAGTGTGCATCATGTGTCACAGTTTCTTTGTGCGAGCAGAATGCCCGTCTCTACACCCTCCCCAACACCCCTGCTGTGTTTGGTGTGCACATGGAGTAAAGCTATGAACCCTATTGAAATACCACAAACTGATGTCAAATATTGTGACTCTAAAATACTTTTTTTCAGTTTATTACATTTTAAAACCCAAATGTTAATTTGTTTTGTATGATTTGTTTGGTCTCTCCAGTGAAACTTTTTTTTTTCCATTTAATGTGGGGTTCTCTTTGTTTATTCAAACTGGAATTTAATTTGATTGGACCCTCATACTGTCAAAACTCATAATGACAACACACTGAAGACTCTAAGGAGAAAGGAGAGCTCTCCAATCCCACCGTCTCACTCTGCTGAAGTGCTTTCACCACATATGGCTCTGTACCAATCCCTGTCAGCTCACGTCAACCGGCTGTAGGACAAAACCATTTTCTCAAAAGGATTTCATCCAGCCTGTTTCACTCTGGAGGACTTCTTGTTTCAGCAGTCCTGTACTACTTTGGTTTTACAAAAAGAACCATACTTTGTATATGTGTTAGAAGCTAAATTAGATGTTTTCTTGTCTTTTAAAAGCTTTTAAAAGCTTAAATTCGACTAAACTCTGGTATTGATGCTCTCTGGTTCTATAGTTAATAGAAAAAGCACTTCAAAAGCACTGACCAGATAATTGTTATCAAGCATACCCCATAGATTCACCAAGTAGATGAAGCTAAATTTAGTTGCCGCTAAAATCAATGGGAAATATTGAGTAAGGTGTTGGGTGTTCTGTGATGGTGGAAAGGGAGGGAGGGTGGCATGGCCCCTCATTGGCCATCACAGGAAGGAGATCCAGGGGAAAAGAGCAGCTGGAGGTATGCCTGTCACAGGTATTATGATTTGTCAACACGCATACATCTTTCAATGGATATGTGTGTTTTTGCACTGCCTTCTCAACTAAATCAGGACTAGTCCTTTGAAAGACACATAACTAAAGGTCAGATTAGGGACAACCAGTGTTCAGTTGCCAAAGTAGCAATGCTTTTCCATGAAAGGCATTTCAAAACTATTTTATTTCACTTTTATTTATTTATTTATTTAATCATATTTTATTTTATTATTGTGTAATGCTGTTGATTACCACATAATTGTTTTGACTATATAACAAAAAAATGCCCTAACAGTAAGACATGCACTTACAATAGAAGTCTATGGGGCAAGACATTCTAAAAAATGTTTAAAAAAAATATGATTGTGAATATTAAATGTCTTAACAAAATTACCACAGTAGTCTCATGTTAGCATGTATAATGTTTACAGTAAATCTTGTGGTGATATTTTTGCATTTATACTGGTGCAATGCTTTGCCCCAGAAAGTCATTGTAAGTATATTACTGTAATTACATGTAAATTCATGTTTTGTTTGTTTTTACAAACTGAGGGATGGGTTTAAATTCTGTGGTAATCGACATCATATCACAGATGCTGTAACTGCAATTTGAATTGCTGCAAATGACTGAATGGGAAAAGCAATTATTTTTAAATTTACATTTTGCTGTTTTTTTATGACAGTAGAAGGAAAGGTTTTCTTAGAATGTTTAAAAAATGGTTGGGTCAGTTTTAACATTTTTCTCCATTTTTATACCAACCATGGCATCCTTGAAGAACAAATGTGGCCAGCAAAATGCGGTTGGAATTAAGAGCTGGTGTGGAAGATTTCAGCTGTGATGGACAGTGGGATTGCAGCCTCTGCTTGGTGCAGCCCTCACAAAGACCTAACAACATTATTGGATTGTTTCTTTTTAATCCCACCCTTATAATCTCCACATGGTCCAATCAGCTCAATAGATGGGCTTTTAACATATTCAATAGGGTTCATATCTCCTTGCCTGAATGATTGTGTGACATTTTATTGCCTTTTCATCTTTTCTGTTGCACAAAACAAAAAAACACTAAATCCCCCACATTTGCCACAATGCTCTGTGATTTGTTAAGTGGATAAAAGCTGGTTAATAGCATTGAAAGATTGTTTTTTATTGGGTATGCTGTGAAGAGATGGAAAGGCTGAACAGATGAGATGTTCTATGATGCTAGTGAGAAGGCAGTGTAAACACACATCTAAAGGCTAAATGTATGTGAGTAAAAAAGACCCTGACAACACAATGTGCTCGACTGCAATAAATTACATTCGATTCTTTTTTCAAATGAACACTTTCATTAAACCACGGGCATTTCTAGCCTTTCATCAGTACTGGGGCACAGCCCCCCTACTTTGTTGGTGACAAACAATAGGCGACATTTGAAAGATAGATGTTTTGCTTCCTACAATGTATCAACCTCATCCAGCACTCTTTTTATTTTCTGTCTTGTACAATATCCCAGGGGTGTCAAATTGTCCTACAGAGTTTAGCTCCAACTCTAATTCACTCTTTCCTTGCCATTGACAAAAAATTCCGTCATTTGTGACAAAACGCTTCCCTGCTATTGATGGAAATTCATGGCTTTGTGTTTTCACATCTTCTGAAAGAGTACTGAATTTCCTAGGGCTGCCCTCGACTAAAGATTTTTTTAGTCGACTAGTAGTTGTTCATTTAAGCGATGAGTCAACTGAATGCACGTTTTTATTAATAAGCCATAAATCATAATAATGAGCCTACGCAAAGTATGCATAAAGCTTGCCACAGCACACTGGCAAACGTAATGATTATGAGTGTCATGAAAAAACATTTTAATAATTTATTGATAATGTTTTCTGTTTTCTGCTGCAGAGATTAAGTCGACAATGCTGACATCTCCGCAGTAGTGGATGTGCCAATATTTACGTTTCACCGGCGCCTGTATATTATGCAGTAAGCACGCTCTCCAAAAAAACACATATATGCGCCTAATAATAACAACACACATTTATCTAAGCCTAGGTTAACATTAGTGCAAGTAGACTTGTAAAGTTGCTACTACTTACATGTTTCAAGTGATAAGCCATATTTGAGGATGAATTATCAGAATCAGAATCAGAATCAGAAAGAGCTTTAATGCCAAGTGTGCTTTCACACACAAGGAATTTTTTTTGGTGCTGAAGCTTCCAGTGCACATTTACAATACAAATACAACAGTAATAAATAAAAAATTCTAAGAATAAAAAATATAAACATTATAAGGTCACGGTTTCGAATTATATGCGAATGTTTGGATTTCCTGCTGTTAACCATATGTCCTGCATGAATTCGCCACTTCCTGTTGGATTTTTTTCTCAAATTAACCGACTAATACAGTCAACTATTAGGGGGCAGCCCTCAAATCTCCTGATCAAAACACAGGGAAATAAGAAGCAGAAACATGCAATATCATATAGATGCATATGTAAAATAACACGATCACCAGTATTAAACAGCGTATAAACAAGACTGCCTAATGTTACTGAAGGAAATGTTGGCTCAGGACAAGCTATAGGACTGTTAAGCTTTGGGGGTGTTGATGGACTCGATCTACTCCATCTATGTTTTGATCATTGTTCTGAATCCAATCTGGTTGTAGTCTTTGACAAAAACACGAGTATCTCAGCCTTTTGCTCAAAATGCTGCTTTTTTATGAAACTTACCCATATTCAAGTGTTGATAAAAAGGAGTGCATGAAGCTAGAATAAAACATTGTTGGTCTTTTTTTCTTTTTGTATGATATTCATACAACAAAATATTGTTTGTTGGAGCTACACTCTGCAGGACAATGGCCGTCCAGTATTGAAGTTTGACACACATCCCATTTCTATTTCAGTGTGAGGAGCCACTGCAAACATTTCAGTGTTTGAGTGAATTTTCCAAATGAATCAAACTGAATTGTGAACAATTTTAGACCTTTTTGCAAATCTGTTTGTCCGATTAGGTCAAAGAGTTGATGCATTTGCAAATGTGGCATCGCTAGTTCTGATTCTAAACAGCTGATAGATATGATTGCTGAAATATTATCAGAGAAAATTATTCTCATATTGATATACATTGAGGGCCATCCTAAGGTTGGTGCAAAAGCACTGGACTCCGTGCTTAAGGGGGCCCCGCGGCGAATGGACAGAGGGGGATGCCCCCTCACCCCGGAATACAATCGTGATGGATAGGGGGGGTTATATATGTTCCGCTACCTTGCACTGGGTCCTGCCCCATGCTTGGAACGGCACTGTATACATCACTCCCAGTAAAAAATGTCTAGCTACAGCCCTGCATTAAACCTAGTCACAAACAGATATATTTACTTGCTTCCTGTGAAAACAAACACATTTTTTGCATTAACAGTAGAACAGACTTCCCACTACTTTTTTGTGATGAAATCAAAATCTAATGTATAATGTTTTTCTTCAGTCCATATTTGATACATGCAAAAGTTCCTGAATTTACTCCCAGGAACCAATGTAGTACGCAGTTGAGAATGCTGTCTACAGGGCCTTTACTCACATACTGCTAATATGAAACACAAAACAAGTGTTGACGTTAGATAAAGTGAGAGGCTTTGCCGAATTCCACAGCTGTTCATCCCTTTGAACATCCCTTCCCTATCTCTATATTCAAATTTGTCTTCCAGAGGGGTATGATGCAATGGAGGGCACCTCATTGCTAAATGAGGATTTGATTGAGGACGATGATGGCGCCAGCTCCTCAGCTTATCAAGAAATTGAGAGGTTTGAAAGAGAAAATGCTGCACGTAGTCAACACAGCACCAGTTCCACGGTCACAGCTATCTCTGTTCCTCCAACCTCCTCGCATGCCTACAGAGTCCCATGTCCGCCCCCGTCCCAGCCCCCACCAGATCCTCCCGTCCCGCAGGCTATTCAGGCTTTCAAGGAGTCTGCAAACATGGTGGCTGCCTTCAACATGCAGTGGAAAGAGGAGATATCGGCAATGCGCTACGAGCTAGCGGAGCTGCGCAGGGATGTCTGCGGAGAGCTCAAGACTTTCAACAGCAACTTCTTTAATTTCACCCAGTGCTATAACATGTGGACAATGTGCCGGGAGGCTGCCACCGGCACCAGTTCCACTCAGTCGAGCGAGAGGGTGTCCGTTGGCGTCCAGACTGGTGCTAATGGTCTGGTGAGACAAAACACTGCAGACGCTTCAGTAATGTGTCAGCCCGAGCCGGCAGCCTTTAATATTTTTGACCTAATGGAGCCTCCACGCATCGAGATAACTGAGGGAACTCCTGAAGGAACCACGGCCACCAACAGCCCAACCAGTCCTGCCAGTCCTGATAGACCCACCACCGGCCCACCGTTGACCAAGTCTTTGGGAAGATCCAAATTAGACACTGGCAGGAAGAAGAAGAACTGCAGTCGAGCGGACGGTCAAAGAAGTGCCAGCCTTGAACTCTGGTGCAGAAAGTACACTAGTGGTCCAATGTCCTACTTATCTCTATCATTCTAATCATTTTCATCACTGGACCAAGCATTGACTTTGTTTCTGAATCAACACTATACACCTGGGGGAAACCCTGCGCCCAGAGAAGAGCTTGTCACTTTCCTCTTCGCAAAAATGCTGATAGGAGAAGGTGCCATTTTGGCTAAACAGGGATAGTGTAGCTATTCTAGATGGAACCATTTGCTGTGCCAGATCATAAAATCTGTTTACATCACAACAGAAATGATTCATGAATGTTATTTGCATTGTAGAGAGTGTCTCAATTTCAGTGTTTTGTCCATGGCTAAAGCAGTTCTTGTGTGACAGTGGTGAATGATCTCCCCACTCAATCTGAATATATTTGGAAGGATGCAGGTGGACTTTTAAAATGGCAGTTTTCAATTTCTGAGTATAATTACATCTGTTATTATACTTACAACTTGAACACTAACCATTAACACTAACCATTTTGTTTCACAACAAAAATTACACACAGTCATAACTCAAATGTGAACATTGAAACCAATGAGTGGTTGCTAACAAATTGTTACAGAAAAACTTCAGTATTTATGATGGAACCTATCCTCGATATCACCATTCCTCGATTAAATTTGAGTACTCAATTTTAAAAATCCTCGATTGCAACTTACCTGTGTTGAGTAACCGGCAAAATACCGGAAGTTATGCATTACGCAGCACAATGTATTAAAACCATTTAAAAACCATAGCATATATGCCTCGCAGGTTTAATATCGCTTTATTTACATGCGAGTAGATTACTTACGTGAGTCTCAGAACAGTTCCATTCACAGTAAATGCTGCTCCACATGAACTGTTATCATTTACATGCATAGTAACTCCATCTCTGCATATGGTGTGAGTTTGGTTTGTTTATAACATTCATCTGGGAATGCAATGGGCGCCTTTTTATCAGATTTTTAAGTTAAAAAATGTATAAACCTACGACAACACAGGAGAATATATCCATATATTTTTAAATATGCAAACTGTTCTTCACGATTTCAAAATAAAAGTGCATGTTTTGATGTCTACATGTTGTTCAAGACGTCACAGTGGCCAAATATTAAATATTAAGTAAACATTTTAATTAAATGTCATTTGGCCAAAATTAAACATGGATTTGATCTGCCATAAAATGTAACAACATTTACTCAAATAATCGTCAAAATAATCGACCGATTATTCGATTAACAAAATAATCATTAGTGAGAGCCCAATGCACAATACAATTCACTTAATATGTACATACATGTTTCTATGTTGTACTTATATTTAAAAACATATCTACATGTAATTACATTTACATTGTAACTACACTACCCCTATCCCTTAACCCACTTTTAATCTAACCACACAGCTAAACCTGTCCTTAACCTTATTACACCTATAATAGCCGAAAAAGTACATTGTACAAATAGATCTATTAGTACATAGTACTTAAAGTCACCTATTATTAAGCTATAAAAAAGGAAAAATTGGATTGCCATTTATATGTAACAACTTGTTAGCATTTTTTACTTCACGTTTGAACCATGACTTTGTGTATTTTTTCCTGTAGAACATATTTGAATCAAAATTCTCGATTCTAAAAAACGTATAGAGGAAGCTCATTATATTGGACTGCAAAGTGAACCATTCTTGCAATATTTTTGTGCCAGGTCACACAACCCTTTGCTTTTTATTTCAAAGGAAAATGACGAACCATGTACAGCAATCATGCTGAGCTACAACTTAATGGAACATTGAAACATTAGTATTATCGGATTGGCATTCAGTTCATTTTGCAAATCTACTTTATGTTCTCAATTTCCCAGGAAATTCATGTATAGATGGATTAGAAGTCACTAAATTCAAATTGTATTTTAATTCAAGCATAAGCCCTTAACATATTTATTGTAACTCTACATCTGCAGTGTGTAATTACTAGCCAGCCAATACATATAGTAAGCATTTGTGGGATATTTACAAAGTAGTGCTGAGTGGTATCTTTTTTATTAAAGTATTTTATTATTATAATACTTTAATCAGGGATGGAAAGAGATGCAGTTTATTTAATTTAAACTATACAAAGATGGGTATCCCCCTAAATTTCATATTTCTCTATGGCTGCTTTTTGACTTCTACTATTATTCTAAATTTATAATTACAACTGTGCAAAGTATCAGTAGTTTCAAACAGTAAAACATGGTATTATTTCAACCCGTTATAGAATCACTTTTGTTGTGCCTTGTAAAATCGTGTATATATATGTCCCTTTTGTAAACATGTCATGAAGACCCACATAACTCACAAATAATTTCATAATTCCCTGAAAATGATCTTATAAGTACACTGCTCTCACACATTTTGTATCTTGAATACACTTAAAATAAAGTCCTAACTAAAATGATTTACAAATTTTATATGATTTGATTGACTGTTATTTAATGTAGATTTGAATGTCAAATCAGGTAATGGCATTTTGAGAATCGCTTTGTTAGGTGCTTTTCTGAAATATATTCCATTTATATTATTTTACAATAATTAATACACTTCAGCATTTCATGATTAAATGGATGTCATTCTTGTAGACTAATTATGCTGGTCCTCTGCACTCTGTTAATAAAATATATAATATACAATTTATTAATTTAATAAAACATAGTATGTTTAATTCCCCAAGGATTAGTGTTTTTTGTATTTATTCTTCTGTTCTTCTATTCTCTATTCTTCTGAAAAAGATATAATTATGTTATATCAACAACAACTTACACCGAATAATAGAAATGAAAACGGACTATCGCTCAGCACTACTGTAGTTGTGTACTTTCTATGTAGCTTCACAAAATGATTGCTTCTGTAATTCTCATAGAGTCTTTCTCATAAATATTATGTAACTGTGACCTTGACTACCTTGCTCACGCTAACCTTTATTTATATTTTTATTTATTTATTTATTTCTTAAATCAAGAATACAAAATGCGAAAAAATATGATCCCTTCCTGTTTTTTCTCTCCTAATTATATAGTCAATTTCCCTGAATAGTGATTCTCCTTTAAAGATTTTTCATTTTAATAAGTTACTTGTTTTGCATTTACGGGACCATCTGAATTTTTCTCCACAGGACACACATAGCATGCGAAACCAGTTCTATATGCACAAAATGTACATGCACAAAAAAGTTATGTAGTTGCAAAAATATTATTTAAATAACATAAGATTTATTTATTTATTTAGGGGTTTACTTGCAGGACATTCAATCTCCATGTGCCACTATAATAAAGTAAATGAGACACTGTGACACTTATGGAAAATTAGTAAAATTATAAATGCATCCTCCATTTATAAATATAGTTAGCATAGAAAATAGGTATATGTATAAGATAAACATTCCTTAACAGAATATATTTTTATGTACTAGGTTTAAGTATTTTATTTATAACAGAGGCTATATGAAACTATTTTGTTTACTATAAAATAACTATCATCATGCCAAAGTGTAAGACAATATTTGTCTTTTGAAAATAAAGTAGGCTATATTTAAATATATTTATACTTTTTATAATTTGAAGTATTACAACAAAATAATACAACCCCCCATTTATTTCCCAGTGTTTAATGTTACACTGAGTGGTAGTAACAAGTTTGCATTCTTAAATAAGAATTTCAGAAATATTCAAGATATTAATCACAGCATCATTTGCTATGGATATCTCCATTTACCTTGAGTAATAAATGAAATTCATGAATTATCATACATTACAATAATTATAAAGTACTTTAAAGATCGATTTTGTCTTCACATTAGCATTTCTAGCTTTTCAAATGCCAAATGTAGTTGTTTTTCCACAGCCAGCAATCATGAAAAAACTATCCAATGAAACCATCTTTAATCTACTAGCTCTATGCCACCTATTAATTTTTATTTTTTATTTTTTTTGCACACTGAGCTAGCCAATTATTTGGCATTGAAGACACTGTCCTTGCTCCTTTGCAAAGCACAGAGTGGCACGGTTTGAATGTACTGACACCGTCATCACTAGTGATGTAATTTAGGCTTTTTTAGCTCATTTATCTACGAATGGGGTCTTGCTGATGTGTGTCCTGTTGCACAAGGGAGATATTGATTCATTGTGGTAGGTGACAGTTTAACTGCCCTAATTTTAGTTTGCCCAAAAATGAAAATTCTATTATTAATTACTCACCCTCATGTCGTTCAAAATCCGTAAGACCTTCGTTCATCTTTGGAACACAAATTAAGATATTTTTGATGAAATCCGAGCACTCTCTGACCCCTCCATAGACAGCAATGTAATCACCACTTTCAAGGTCCAGAAAGGTAGTAAAGATATTGTTAAAATAGTCCATGTGACTACAGTGGTTTAATCTTAATGTTATGAAGTGAAAAGAATAACAAAAAATAACAAAAATTACGACTTTATTTAACAATTTCTCTTCCATGTCAGTCTCTGAAGCTGTTTATTGGAACCCCATGACGCATACGTGTGGTGCTGATGCTGGAGCTGGCATTCTGACGTAGAACCCGGAAGCGCTGCACTGTTTATAACATGAACAGCATGACAGTTCTAATTACGTTGCAGTCTATGGGAGGGTCAGAAAGCTCTCGGATTTCATCAAAAATATCTTCATTTGTGTTCCGAAGATGAACATCTTGCGGGTTTGGAACGAAATGAGTGTGAGTGATTAATGACAGAATTTTCCTTTTTGGGTGAACTAACCCTTTAATTAAACAGTATGAGATAATTCTAAAATTTTAAATCTAAATTTGAATAATTTTATCAGAAATTTTTACTTTATTTTTTTTTGTACACATTAAAAGGATAGTTTGCTCAAAACTGTTCTCAGACTTATACTGTCCCAAACCTTAATGAGTTTCTTCTTCTGTGGAGCACAAAAGAAGATATTTTTTTCTATTTTGTCCAGAATGAAAGTCAGATCCAAAACAACATTTGAGCCTGTTAACTTTTATTGACATTTCATGTGACGTTTTTGAGCAAATTATGACAGAAATTTTCATTTTTGGATGAACTGTCCATTAAAAAGTGACGATATATTGTTTAGGCCTATTGGCTTGCTCATGTGTCATTAAGATGTTTTACCTATTCTTTCAAATAAGAGAATCTATTTGAAACAGTGACAGAGAATGTGTGCAAAAATGAATGGAATTTAGAAGCGTTATAGAACGTTCTTTAACTTTGCAAATGTCCATGGTGTGGGAATCTATGATATGCTGTATATTTCAACATGAGCTTTACCCAACGAGGGATTAGCCATAAGAAACAGCTAAAAGGGCCAACTGAATTATAAAGGAAATTGTATGATGCATTATGTATTTATAGTGGTGTAAGAAGGACCTTTGAACTGTTATTCAACATTCAGATATAATTTGTTGGTTTATATTGCACTGGTTATATTTATACTTTATTCTATAAAACAATTTAACCACAATAGGTACCATACTGTTTAGAACTATATGAGGTGCAATAGATTGATGAATTTGTTCCAGTTTTCATTTTTGTTTTTGATTTACTAAGAGACGTGTTCAGGGAAGGAAAAGACGTTTGTTTAAAGGTGCTGATGATATTGCAGATGTTCTCTCAATCTTACGACCTTCATTCATTCTATGCAAGTCCTGTGTTTTTCTGTACGAGTCACTGGCATGTGTTTATTTCATTTTAAACAGCACTTAAAGGGCATGAAGATGAAGCCCTTAGATATTTTTTTTGTCAAACCTTTGCATGAATCTCAGGCATTTATTGTAACCCTTTGCTTCTTTTGTTGCTGTTGATAATGTTGTTATAAGTATTTGCATTTGTTTGTTATGCTAATTCATACTGTTTCAATGTAGCAGCTACATTTTTACCATTGTCAATACAGAAAGTAAAGAACAATTATGTACAGTATGGTTATAAAGGAAAAAGGCAATGTGTCCTCTGTAGCTGTGAAATTTAGATGCCATGATGATGATTTATTGGGATAATGGGATTTAATGGTATCACCAAAAACAAAAAAGGATTTTTTAAAATGTAGCTTGCTTAAAATGTATTGCCAAAACTACAATGACCTCTATTAACAGATGTCATATGTGTTCAAACTTCATTGTTATTTATAGGACTGGAATTCTAATAATAAAATAACTATGAGTATTGAGATTAGGGGGACTTCATTTTCAGCCCAAAATTTAAATGATGTCATTATTTACCCTGATGTCATTTATAACCTGTATGACTTGCATGTTTTACGAAAGAAAGAACACCAAAGGTTTTGGAATGATTTAGGGGTGAGTAAATTACATACATTTAATTTTTAGGTGAAATGGTAATTTAATCCTCCAAAATGTGTTATATGTGCTTCTCTTTTCAAACTAACTGTGATTTTGATTTTTTTTTTCTCAATGTACACATGCCTTAAGTGTTTTTTTGTTTTGTTTTGTTTTTCAGTGATAAACATAAAAACAGAAATTATTAACAGATATGACATGGATTGTGCAGGTGTTTTCAGTCATTTGACATCAGAATTTCATGTGGGATCATAGCTACACTGCTGTGCTTAAAGATGTGTTGAAAAAAAAACATTTTGAAAGTATGTTTATTTTATAAGTAAACATATTAACATAATAGGCAGAATTAAAAAACAAATAAAAAAGAATATTACAAATGCATACACCTCTCCGACCCTTTAATTGAAATAATTATTTAACCACATTCATTAAAGTCACTTGCTAATATCCTGACCTTTTAAGCCATTAACCCATTGTTCCCTTTTGAGTGGAACTAGCTCATGACAGGATGCTATGGTGACGCTATATGTCACCAGCTACTTTGTTATGAACCAACATAATGGCATCCAAGAATTACAAGCAGTGTGCAGTTTTCCACCATGCCCTCACTTCCTAACGAGGGATGACAAACATGATTTGTAATCTGCTTGGGAGCAGAGCATGCCAGGTCAGCTCACAAGGGAACAATTGCCCTCTTTGGGAAAGTTTCACAATGTGGAAGCTCCACTCATGCCTGGCTCTCCTTTCCAGGAATGAGAGTAGGGCAGCTGTCTCTCGTGGTTTGGGTCCCACGTCTGCTGAGACGGCACAGTGGTTCAAATAATGGGTGTCACAGATGGAGCTGGTTGATGAGCTTGAGACGGGCACTGCCCTTTGTCTTGCACCTTCATCAAACTTTAAGGACCTTGTTCTGGACTCAGAAGTTGCTTGGCGATTCTTTGGATCCAGATGAGGACCTACTCTCACCTGCCTCTGGCTCTGAGGAGTTGGGTGGCCAAGATATCCCTCCTCAGCTATTGCAGTCTTGTGCTTTCAAGGAACTGCTTATGGTGTATAAGCTCAATCTTGAATGGTCAGATTAGAAAAATGAAGTAAAAAGAGTAAGTCTGAGATATCTGCTATTCTTCCCAGATCATCACAATGAGGTGTCAAGATCCAGGGGCAGCCTGTACTTGGCTCTTATTTATAACCCTGCAACATCAAATTATTCGACCTTCATAGGTGTAGTAACGCTCGTGGAAGGAAGGAGGCGGGAACCGGCGAGCTCACTCATGAGAGGACTTCGAGACCGGTGTGCCTCACTGCAGGTGACGCTCATTATCAGTCACACACCGGTCTCCACTCGCTCCTCCCATGTCGCTCGTTCGTCCACCTCGCCACAATAGGGTTTAAGGAATATGGGTATGTGGTTGAAGAGACGCTAGCTATCTCTCCCCTGATTCAGCATCATTGGAAAAGAAGCCCCTTTACTTTCTACACCCCGTAAAATTACATCTGGCATCATGAGTAAGGTCAATGAGGCAGAAGGTCAGGCTGGTGCGTCACTGCATGTCCCAGGCTGACCTGCTAAAAGACCTGGAGTGAGTGAACACCGTCAGGCCACATATCTTGCACTCCTTGCCACTCAAAGCAGACGGCATGCTCCATCGCCTGGTTGATGGCTGTGTTGTTTGAGAGGCTTCATTTGAGCTCTTGGAGTCAGCCTAGGAGAAGATTCTGACTCTCAAGGTGGCTCTGTGTTAACTTCCCTTATCAGTTGCAAATTGAGTTCCTTTTCAGGCATATGTGGTGCAGTATTCTTTGCCTCTAGGCACTAGGGGGGATTATGTTCATGCATGGTAGTCTTAGGTAATGGAGCCCACTCCATCTGAAGAGTATGTCTCTTTGAGGCTTTATTTGTTAATACACCCTTTTATTATTGTGTTTCGGCAGGCTGCCCTTTCCACACACATTTATAGGTATTTATTGTTGAATTGGATTGACTCCAGGCTCCTTGGGTTGACTCCTTTGGCTTGATCCATTTCTTAGTATGCTTGCGCATACTTCACAACCTGGTTGTTCAAGCATTTTTTAGCATGGTGATGTGGGAATTTATGTTCCCATAGTGTCATTGTCATGACGCAGCATTGAGTTCCACTCGAAAGGGAACATCTAAAATGATGTATGTAACCCGGTTCCCTGAGAATCTGGTGATGTGCATTTGAGATGTCTATTTATGGTATTGGTGATGCTGATTACCTGCATCTGCTGACTGCACAATTTTTGCTTATTTCAGTACTGTCAATGAAGTTTAGCAACACAGCTTCCTGGCTAATAAAACTAATTTTAGGAAGTTTATGAGAGGACAGGCTTTTCCAACAAAAATGTCTCAGGTTACGGATGCAAGCATAGTTCCCTGACAGGGGAATGAGTTGCTGCATTCACTGACACGATATGGGGAATGCCTCTATATGACTGCATCTGAAGCACATGTGCAACTCATCCAATCTTGATTGGTGCTGCATCACCTTGTGCCTTGTGAGGGTGTACCGTGGAAGCTTCAAAGGGAAGCGGCAACACAGTGTCAGCTTCTAATAGGCTGAAGCAAGTTGCTCCCAGGCATGCAGGAAGTATGCGTCTCATTCCCTTTACAGGGAACAATAATTACATTTGTAACTTGAGATGTTTCCTTTGGCGGGAACTCATGTTTCATCCAATGATGAAGCATGAGTTGGTGTGAAACTATTTAGGCACAGCTCAGGACAAAAGCACCTGAGACTCCGCAGGTCCTTAAAAATGTGTGCAGAGATGACCAACCTTCCATCATTGAGCTGTCCTTTGGACTTACATCTCAAGAACCCCTAACAGGGCAAAGTAATGTAGCTTCTACTGGTCTGCCGACACATGAGGAGAATGAAAGGTGCCATGAAGGAAACAATCTAAGTGGTGTCTCCCCAAGATCCATTGCTCAATGGTTCGTAGGAGGCAGGAAATGCCTCCATGTAACCTAAAGCATGGATGGGGAAGGACCAACAGAAGTGGTCCTCAAGGAACTCCAGCACTGATGCCACTGGGCAGTTAACTGGATCCAATGGATATTTAAGTAAAATTAAGCAGATTATAATTAAGTAAACACTCTCCACTTTAAGGTAAATAGTTTTCTCATGGAGGAGTTGAGGATGATCTCAACAACCTTGGTTGAGAGACCAGTATGCTTGAGCCGATCCCAACCAGGGGCCAGACCCAAAGTTTCCACACTTAGGCCAGCCAGAGGGGGATTCAAAGAGTAGGCTAATCCCATCCAGTGAACTTTCTCTTGAGCTGGGAGCATAACAAACATAATACAGATGAAGCCTCGGCCACATCTGCACATGACATCCAGTTCCAGAGTAGCTGGATGTGTGAGGGAGAACCAGAGTGGACAGTGGGTTCTCCCTCACACATCCAGCTACTCTGGAACTGGATGTCATGTGCAGATGTGGCCATCCTGAGCACCATCTCAGGATGGAGTCACAATTCCCTGGGCTTCAGCCCCTGCCCCTGAGACAGGAACCACAATTTCTTCCATATGAAAGGGGTGCGAAGGCATCTGTACGTAACTTTATGCAGGTGAGAATGACATCTCTATGCCGAACCACCCTTAACTGATTACTTAGCTAGTATCAGCCAGTCGTCGATGTAATGGAGTACACAGATGCCCTGAGTCTGAGAAGAGACAGAGCTCCATCCATGCACTTTATAAAAATGCGAGGGGACAATGCTAGGCCGAACAGAAAAACCTTATACTGGAACAAAAAAAAAAAATGCAGCCAAAGAACAATTTAGGTTTAAAAATATATATATAACTCCTGATAGTGCATGCATGAATGAACACAGCCAGCCTCCTCAAGAGCTGACTGTGCGTGATCCGCTCCTAAGCAGACCACACACAGATTGTGTGCGTCATCTCCCGTAATGTAACGTTCTTTATTGGACAAACAACGATAAATAAGACAAACGATTCACACAGAGCGCTTTTGAAGAGCAGAAGCTGAAGGTGCTGTGTTGCTGGCTTCCCATTGTAGCCTCCGTGGTACACCATCATGCATCATGCGGTGATGCTGCACCAATCAAGTTTGGGGTAGTTGCACATGTGCTTCAGATGCAGGCATCCAGAGGCATTCCCTATAGTGTTGTTATTAGACACAGCACAAGTTCCCTCGAAAGGGAAC
Organism: Gobiocypris rarus; assembly: GCA_023029165.1. NCBI lineage: Eukaryota > Metazoa > Chordata > Actinopteri > Cypriniformes > Gobionidae > Gobiocypris > Gobiocypris rarus. The sequence goes on along the minus strand of CM040917.1, from coordinate 23,836,787 downwards.
TATGCTTCCAATTACTCTGAGAATGGAAGTTATGATAACATTTCATTGTGTTTGTCAGTAAGAAAAACAGACAGAGAGAAATTGCCCAACGCACCCAAATTTTTATGTGTTTTCTGTGTTTATTTCTGTTATATATATATTTTTTTTTTTCTTGTTAAATTTGTGAGTTTTTTTATGTTTAGGCAGAAATTCACAGAACAAAATAGGTTTGCTAGATGCATGATGACAAGTATTCACTCTAACAGTATCTTGATTTGTTAAAATAACTGAAATATAATTAAAATGATGGAATCACAGCGTTAGTGTGACATTCAATCAACATTTAACATTTGCATATCACTTACAGTAACAAAGTAACATAATTGATAATCAATAAATGAAGCATTTACATTTTATTTTTATAATTTTTATTTAAATAGTTTTTCATATATAATTTTTTGGGATATATTAAGACATACATGGCATGACATTTTACAGGCTTATTTTGCTATTTATTAGTTTATGTCAACATTAATTACAGCAACAATTAAATTAGTCAATTAACATGATTAGGTTTTTAGGTAATACCAAATTCAATATTCTAGCTTCCTCCTGTAGTTTAGAGGCCAAACACCAAGAGCACCTGCACGAAATTCTTTGTGAATTTGCCTAATTGTGTTTGTTTGTTTGTTGTTTCTTTGTTTAATAAAGATGAACACACATATCATAGAGCGCATGACACAATGCATGAGTCAGAAGTAGTGTTTAGGTGTTTATCTTTCTTAGTGTTGAATTATTTGGCCAGGTGTTTTGTTTTTCTTTCTTTTAAATTTCCTTCTTACTAAGCTATCACCCTTTTTTTTTCATTTTAGGGGCCCGTAGCTTAGCTGGGGGGCGTAGAATGTACGGTAGGTCTGACAGGGCTCCTTTGTAATATACCTGTTGTACTTCATTTCATATCATTGTTTTGTCTACTTTCATATTATCTAGCAAAACTTACCTGTATCAAAAACCTTGATTACACTTTATTTTAAGGCCCTTGTTACAGTGTAATTATACAAATATGTACTGAGTAATATACAAGTATACAGGTAAGATGTACAACAGGGACACTGCAAAAATGTATTTACATCCCTGCCACCCATTTGAGGCAAAAATCTACATTTACATTTACAAAATTATACATAAAGTAAAAAAAATATCAGTTCAGTTGTTTAGACATTATTATTATTATTATTATTGTTATTATTATTGTTTTTTTTTGTTGTTGTTTCAGTGTTTGATTTCTTATTTGAATTCATGGGGGATCGTACATGATTACAGTATTTGTATAATAAATTAAACTGGATAACTTTTTAATAAGTTTGTGATATAGCTTAAGTGGTCACTAGTAAAACTCTTTATATTATTATTATTATTATTTAGCACAGTCAGTGGTTCCCAAACAGAGGGTGACAGAGGGAGTATGTGAGTTTTGCTGTTCATTTAATTCTACTCCACCTCAAAATAACATTAAAATAAGCATATATTTCTAACAAGCAAAATTCCATAAAAGGTAAAATAAATTACATCCAGTCAAATTACCTCATTCTTTTGTGGTCAAAACTGACTTTATCCACACAAGCAGCGTGCATATAATAGGTTCCCTTTCATTTGGCCACGTTCGACATACGTGGGACGTCACCGACGAATTGGGATTACTTCTGGGAGCCCCTATTAGCTCCGAGTGTATACAGAACGAGTCAATGTACATTGCTGTGGTGGTCGCAGGCTTTTCAGTTCAAAACCTGCTGTTTTCACAACACTGCTGAGAGGGGACATTTCCTGCTGTGCACCGCGGCCATTCCTGGGTGCTTCAGCACTAGAAAGAACATTTTAAAAGAGCATATTTCCCTAAAAGAGTACACGGGTGTGACACTGTGTTTTTTTGAAGATGTCATTCCACCCGTGCTTTTCTGGATGCGGTCATTCCCTGTCACCAGATGACGGTCACAATCGATGTTTCACATGTTTGGGCATTCAGCACACTGAGGCAGCTTTTGTGGATAGTTAATGTTCCCACTGTGGGAACATGACTATCTCTGTGTTACGGTTGAGATTCACATACCTTCGTGAAGGTCGAGTCCCCTTACCTATACCCGGATCTAGTCCCTTTTTGGGTGACCTAAGGGTAAGGGTCAGGGCTTCCCAGCCAAGTGCAACTCGGTGGGCCCCTACCCCCTGTACACCGCCACAACCGTTGGAGCTGCCAAGAAAGCACGCTGGGCCTCCTCAAACAGTACGTATAACCACGTGTTTCGGTGTTCTGGCTGATGACCAGATGTCGATATCTGCATCGGAGGGGAAGCTTCAGTCATCTGGGGATGAAGGCTCGGCTGAATTTGTTCAAATGCAGGAAGGCAGCCCCATTGAAATTTATTCAGAGGCTCCTGTTTTTGGAGCATATGGCATCGGCAGCCTCAGTGACGCCACTTGGATTTCTCCATACAAGGCCGCTTCAGCACTGGCTGCACGGCCGAGTCCCGAGAGGTTGCCAAACTTTCAGACTGTGGTTAGACCCTTCATATCTATGGGCAGTAGTTCCCCTAGAACAAGTGTCCAGGCATGCTGTGGTCTTCACGGATGCCTCTGCAACTAGCTGGATAGCCACGTACAACAGGCATGCAGTTTTGGGTCAGTGGACGGCACATCAACGGCCTCGAGTTGTTAGCAGTACGTCTGGGCCATTTCAAAACTCTGCTACAAGGCAAGCATGTACTGGTCTGTATGGACAGCACTGCGGCCACTGTGTACATCAACCATCAGGGTGGTCTGTGCTCCCGTTGCATGTCGCAACTCACCTGCCATCTTCTCCTTTGGAGTCAGAAGTCATTTTGCACCACTCACATTCCGGGCTTGCTCAATTGTGCAGCTGACGAGCTCTCACAACAGCAAGTTCTTCTGGCAGAGTGGAGACTCCATTCCCAGGCAGTCCAGCTGATTTGGAGGCACTTAGGTAACACGCAGGTAGACCTGTTTGCCGCCCTGGACACGTGACATTGCAGGCCTGGGGCCTGTGCAAATTTGTGTTTCCCCCAATGAGCCTTCTTGCACAGACACTTTGTAAAATCAGGGAGGACGAGGAGCAGGTCCTGTTAATTGCATCATATTGGCCCAACCCTAACTGATGCTGCTCGCAACAGCAACTCCTAGGCTTATTCCTCTGAGGAAGGACTTGCTTTCTCAGAGATGGGGCACCCTTTGGCACCCACGTCCAGACCTCTGGAAATTGAATGGTGCTCTTCCTGCTGGGAAGACCCCCGAAAAGTGTTTGGTCAGTTCTGTGCTTTCTTTCCTGCAAGATGGGTTGGAGCGAAGGCTGTCTCCCTCCACCCTCAAAGTGTATGGTGTATGTTGCCGCTATGGCCGCACATCACAATGCAATTGAAGGTAAGTCTCTGGGGAAGCATGATCTGATCGCCAGGTTCCAGAGGGGAGCGAGGAGATTAAATCTATACCCTCTTGGGACTTATCTCTGGTTCTTACGGCACTGCAGAGAGCACCCTTTGAGCCTTTGAAGCCTTCAGCAGAGTTAAAAAAATTATGTCATGGAAGACAACATTGCATTGCCCTCCATCAAGAGGGTAGGGGACCTGTACACATTTTCGGTCAACAAATCGTGCCTAGAATTCGGACCTCTCAATGGCTAACTTGGCTAACTCAACTGACCCTGAGACCCCGGCCTGGATATGTGCCCAAGGTTCCCACCACTCCCTGTGAACCAGGTTGTGAACCTGCCCTCGGAAGAGGCAGACCCAGCCCTGGCTTTTCTCTGTCCTCTCCACGCTCTGTGGTTATACGTGGACAGAATGCAAAGGACCTCAGAACAGCTCTTCATCTGTTACAGAGGCCAGCAGAAGGGAAAAGCTGTCTCCAAGCTGAGGGGTAAATACCTCAGGGGGTAAAAAATTTGGGAACCACTGATAACAGATTAAGCCAATAAGAACAGGTTATTTAAAAAAAAAAAAAAAAAAATCATATTTAAATGACAATTTTGTCAAATGTATTTCTAATAATTTAAGATTTACAATGTTTACCCCAAATATAGCTTGTACAATTCCCTTTTAGTCAGTCATGTTCAACGTTACATTAGAACTAAACTGATGAATTTGGATCTCGCCTGAGAGCCCAATCTGCGAGTAAGAACTAAACGAGCCAATGGACATTGGCATGCAAGATATGCATTTCAAACGAGTTTGCTACACATTAGGACGAAGCTCTGCATCCAGTGTTGGTGTGAAGGCACTGCAGTGGTGGCCGGAACTTCAAAAAAGCATTTCCTGTTGTTTCAATAATAGCCTAAAAGAGCTTTTATGTTGAACACTGCAGGCTGCAATAGTCCTCCCAGCTGTGTTGCAGCCATTTCCCCTGTGCGCTTCAGCAATGAAAGTATAATATATTTTCCTAAAACATTTTTTTTTTAAAGAGCAAACAGGTGTGACAATGCGTCTTTTTAAAAGATGTCATTCCACCTGTGTGTTTCTGGATGCAGGCGTTGCCTGGCCCCATCTTACAGTCATGGTCGCTGCCTCATATGTCTGGGCTTAGAGTACGCTGAGGTGGCTTTTGTGGATGAGTCATGTACCCACTGCAGGAAGATGACCATATTGGTGCTGCGAGGTGTAGTCCCCTCACCTATGCCCCGATCTAGTTCCTCTTCTGGTAATCAGAAAAGGGCTACTTCGATGAATAACCAGGGTAACCTGAGGGTCACAGTGGGGGCCTGATCTGAAAAATATGAGCGCATCCAACAAATATCATTTTCTTGACTCCCACATCTCCCAGGCTGGTTTCTTAGGCGACACAGTCGAGAACTTCGCCCAGCAGTTCTCGATCGCACAGAAGCAGATGGAAGCAATTAAGCACATACTTCGCCTGCGGACCGCTGCAGTCTCCACCCCACCACCAGCGGCAGTCCCCCCGCCTGCTTGTCGCTAAGGGTGCCCCCCTGCAGCTTATACAATTCCCGGCTTCCACCGCTGTCCCCACTCTGCCTCAGCAGTTGTGCGAACACAGGGACCTGTTGGTCTTGCACCTCAGCCATCTGGGGCTTTGGGTCAACTGGGATAAGAACAATCTCTCCTCTGTGCAGAGGATCTCTTTTCTCAGTATGGAGTTGGACTCGTACAGCCTGACAGCGTGCCTCACAGAGGAACTCACTCAAGAGCCGGGCAGCGGCTCCACTGAAACTATTTCAGAGGCTCCTGGGGAATATGGCAACCGCAGCTACAGTAATGCTGCTTTGATCGCTTAATATGAGGCTGCTTCAGCACTGGCTTCACGGCCGAGTCCAGAGATGAGTGTGGCAACACGGCACGCACCTGATAGAAATCACCCTGGCCTGTTGTCAAACCTTCAGCCCATGGTCAGACCTTGCATTTCTGTGGGCAGGAGTTCCCCTAGAAAAAGTGCCCAGGCATGGGGCCATCTCCACGGATGCCACCACCGGGTGATGATTGGCACATCACCTGCCTTGAGTTGCTAGCAGTACGGCTTGCACTGGGCTGCTTCAAATTGCTGTTACTTGGCAAGCACATACTGGTATAGACAGCACAACAGCCTGTGCTTCCGGGAGGGTGGAGACTGATCTGGAGATGCTTCAGAGCTGCACAGGTAGACCTGTGCTTCAGAACAGCCAGGTCACCGGCTTGGCTCATCAGAGCAAACCTGAATGTGCGACTACACTCTTCCTTATATACCCGGGTGGAGTTTGCGATGCAATACTTGTATGCCAATGTCCATTGGCTCATTTAGTTTACACTCAAAGGTGGTTAGGCTCTCAGACGAGATCCCAATTCGTCTGTTCAGTTCTGATGTAATGTCTCTGTTTCCTCCCTCAGGAAATGGGTGATACAATAGTAACCTAGATGTTTTCTAACCATCGCTAAATACAGAAGGCTAGGGTAGCTCTATTTGGGAATGTATTGGTATACATTTATAATGATGTAAATGGTATAAACTAAAAAAAAAAAAGGCTTTAAAGATTTTTCACTAGGATGTTGTGTGGAATGATTTTAATCGATTGTAGTTACACTATAATGACATCCACTCTGCATTCATGGGGGCATTGCCACTGTATGTATGTATGTATGTTGAGAAAAAAAAATTTGGAGCCAACTTTGACTTCAGATCGCCACTGAGAGATGAGGCGCGTGAACACGTCCTCCAACTCCATGGAAGAATGTGGAAATGACACTGGTTCTGAATCAGCTGGGTTCTGATGGACTAAACATGACAGAGAACTGCTCATCCCTCTCTCCAACCATGTAATTCTTCCAAGCCATTTTCATTCATTAATTCATTCACCATATGTCTACTCCACCACACAAGCATCACTGAAATACATAAACAGTCTATTGGAATCAGAGAAATTAGTCAAAAGGCAAAAAAAAGAAGAAAAGATCCAAGATGGTGGACAAAGTGGGATTATAAATTGATATGCTCACCAAGACTGCATTTATTCGATTAAATAAAGACAGAAATACCATGAAACATTATTTCAGTTTTTTTCCCCTACTTTTTCCTATTGTAATATGTTTTATTTCCTTCTATTTTATTTTCTCATTCTAATATGCTGATTTGCAGTTCAAGAAACATTTAATATTATTTTTTTTTTAAACATTTTTTTTTTAATTTTCAGTATTCTTTGATGAATAGAAAGTTTAAAGATCTGCATTTAATTAAAATAAAAAGCTATTATAACAGTTTAAATATCTTAACTGTGACTTAATTAAAAAAAAAAAAAATTACAAAAATCCCAAACTTTTGAACATAAGTATTTGAATGTGGTTGTATATAGTAACTAGGGATGCTCCGATCAGGACTTTTACTGCCGATACTACAGATTTCTTATCATCATGATCGGCTGATACCCATTCCAATCATTCAAGTATTATATAAGTTATAAGCTCTCTGTTGACTGTTAACCCCTTACACCCTGAAGACTTTTTAAAAAATGAAGTGACATACTTAATTGCTTATAACTCAAACAAGGTATCATCAACTGCATAATCTCATTTGATAGAAAACTTTTTAACCTCTTGTTTGGAGGTTCTTATGTTACATCACTGCTGACAAAGTGATGCAATTTATTGATTTATTTTGTTACTGATGACTAATAGAAAGTATATTTGACAGGTCATAGTCATGTTTGGGCTTATTCGCAGTTATCTGCATCTGGGCTAAATTTTGTTTTGATATCTCAAAGCAATCAAAAGTTTCAACAGGATTTGGAGAGTTAATGAACATAAGAACTACTTACACGTATAAACGCCACAAAGCATAAAGATATGTATAATTACATAGAATAAGTAACAAGTAATAAGATCCTGGTGGATGAGTGATGATCTTTCATCTTTCAATAGTGTGCTCCTATTCTGTTGCACACAGTGAATCAAGACCTGTCAATCTGAGCAATCGAGCCAATCTAAGTGTGCTCCGGCTGTAAAATAGTCCGATTTGTCTCTATACATTTTCCCTATCCACCATACTTGAGATGCAGTTTTCATTGGTTGAACTTTCAAATGATGTGATTGGATCCCAGTACTACTTTGTCTGATATTTTTATTTATTTAAATCGTTATTAGACTATGTTGTCAGCTTTGCAATATGCTAATGCCAGTCTCTATTAAAATCAATTGATGGTTAAGTCTTCCATAATTTGTTCAAGGAGCACAATTTATGTAATACACACACATATACTACCTGTGTAGAGAGTTCTGAATGCGTCATTTATGATTTTACATTGATTTTACTTTGGTTTTGAGATGTTATGGGTTGCCATGATGTTGACGGTGAAACTACAAAGTAACAACTGTTTACTTTTGTCAGGCAAGCTTTTTTCTTTTGTCTTGATCATTGCTTATCAGATCAGATTTTAGAACAATAACTATCATTTAGTAATCTAATATGTTAAGAGTAGTATAATATTCTACTACTTATATTGTCTACAGTACATATACTGTACACAATTTTCTGTACGCATGGAGTATCCAGATGATCTACAGTTTTAACAGCACATATTAGGGACTGGAAGCTTGTTTCTGTCACTGAATAAAAAATAATAAAAAAGGTAATTTTTTTTTTTTTTTTTGCAATAGCAAGTTTACAAAAATGTCTTCATGTAGGCCTACTTTTCCTGTTTCTCATAATCATCCTTCATCCATGTCATCACAGAGTTACTAAGCATATCACTTTAACACTGTCAGAGCCCATGCACACATAAGGACCCAGACGAAACGTACAGGATCAAGCAACGCTCTTACTGGAATCTTCAGTGAATGAACTGGCACTATGGTGAATTTTAACCCCTTTTATTTGGAGGCACTGGAACTGAAATCTGATACTGATCAAATACCTGTGAATGATTGTGTATTTTAATTGGACTATTGTTTTTAATTTGTGCAAGTACAGCCATATTCTTGTATTTTATGCAACTATATTTTAATTTAATTTAAACGAGTCAAAAATCGATCAAACGTTTGCATTGTAAGGATGTCATTTGGTTTGTTAGTGTTAACTTCTTTTTCATAGTGTTTTGCAAATTCGTTCATGCATTCGATTAAATAATTTATTTTGAAATTTAGTTTAAAATACTTGTTTTGCCCTTTATTTTATTTTATCAGTTTTGCCTCCATTACCTTTGTTTTATTGTTTTTTTATTATTATTTTTTTGTTTAACTAAAATGTATATTAAAATAAAATTGTGTATTAAAAGTGTATATATATATATATACTACTGTAAATTAGTTGGTTCTGAATGGTTTTCTACCACACACTTCTGCGTTTTCCTTTTAGACACAACTACCAATTATTAATGATATATGATGCTATTTATTTCGCATCATCTGAGCATCTTTTTCATTGGCATAGAAAATACCATTGTGAAAAATAAGTGTGATTAATTATATTGATTGTGCACATTAGTGTACTTAAAATCTTAAAAATATTTAAAGATGTTTATATATATATATATATATATATATATATATATATATATATATATATATATATATATATATATATATATATATATATATATATATATATATATATATATATATATATATATATATATGTTTTTTTTTTTTTTAACACAAAAGAAGATATTTAGAAGAATATGGGTAACCAAACAGTTGATGAGCCCTATTGATTTCCATAGTATGAAGGAAGAAAAAAAAATGGAATTGGCACATCAACTGTTTGGTTACTGACATTCTTCAAAATATATTCTTTAATATATATACATTTTTGGGTGAACTATCCCTTTAACACACTTAAAGTGTTATTTCAACGATTTTCAACCTGCTTTGTATTGTTACAATGGATATGCTTTGTCGATTTTTATGTCACGTGGACCCTCGCGCACGCGGAAAGTATAACACTAGCTTTAGGCATTTTCATAGCAAACTGGTGGGAGTGGCCTTGGATGGCAACAATCAGTGCATTGTGGGTGTTGAAGTTTTCCTACCTATTTGGCAAAAATTCAACACCCTTATTTTGAAAACTTTTGAAAGTTGCACTTTGGGATGTTACACTAAATGTAAAGTACACAATAAATGATTGTTTTTATCTTTTGTCATGCTTTAAAGTACACTCGCTCATTGTAATGTTTTGACTAACATACTGAAGGACTAAGTTGTTTATATTTTCTAACAATATTTAAGTATAGTTTACCATTAATGTTTGTCAGTACATTTGTTAGTACAATAACCATATTTTAAAGACAGAAGTCATTATTATTTTTCTATAATTGGCATTTAATATAATTTGAAATAACATTTTAATACATTTTCATTTAATTGCAATTAACATGCAAGTAAGTGTCTGAAAACATTAGTTAACACAAACTATAATGGGCACTCTTTTTAAAAATGTGCTAAAATATACTTCTTTTTCACAATGGTAGAATTAAACTAATATTTGCATCAATAGCAACATGTGAGGTACTGGTGAGAAAACCATTGAGAATTGCTTAAAAATGATTTTTAAAAAAAATTGGCCAAAATATTCTATCAACTACCTATTCTTTTTTAATAACTAATTGTTCTGGCCTGTTTGTCGTTTTAAGTACATGTGACTTTTTAAATGTATGTATCTGTTTATTTTCAACAACCTGACACCACTGATTATAGCCTAATTGTGTTTTTTTAACATTTACTTTAACAAGAAAATACTTAACAACACAATTTACTAAAGAAAAAATCTGGAGACCCAAACAACTGGTGTCAGATTGAACATTATTGTTCGCTGTTTAAAATGTCTTATTGATTTTAATGAATATGAAATGTTTGGAGACAGGGTGCAGTGACTGCACCTAAACACATTTTGATTTATTTCCGCACTACTAATGACTTTTGTTCTTTTTAGGGATCCAGTTTCGTCTCCCTACTGCCTGTAGTGTGGATCGAACAGAAACCCCCACCCCAGGTAAAGACACACATGGAAGTTAAGTCATATCACAATAGTGTGTTCACATTCAGAAGTGTCATGTCCATTCAAACCCCTCAGATATTCATGTCACTTCAAACTCATATGACCTTTTCTTGTGGAACACAAAACAAAATGTCAAAGCTAATATTTTCCATACAGTGAAAATGCACACTGATCTGAAGTCTGGACTGCCAAAATGAAACAAAACAAAACAAAAACAAAAAATACAAAAAATTTGCAAACACGCCAATGAATTTGGCCTTAAACTTGGCAACCTCTGACGATGATGTCATTGGAATGCATGCTCGTCAAAGGCTACGAAAATATGTGCAACAGGTGCGCCTTCAGATATCACTTTGTCTCAAGAGACGTCTGGACACACTCAGGGAACAGGTTTACAGTCAAGTAACCCGATACTTTCCCTTTCAAAAACTTCTATCTATGTTGCGTTATAGGAATGAGAAAACCAACACTGCTGTGCTGGCGTTATCTGGACCCCTCACTGCTCACAAGCATGCAGAAGGTCTCAGACATGAGCTTGGGATGCCGATGTGGTGGCCACAAAAATCCTAAGAGTGACAGGGCATATGCCTGCTGATAACTTTTCTGACAGAAACTCCAGCACTGAAGCAATCTGGCAGTGGACTGGGTCTGCATAGCTTGCAGTACACCGCCTTTCAAAGACAACCCATTTGGTGGCATAGGTTCTTCTCATGGAGGGAGGCCTAGCACTAAGAATGGTCTCTATGATGTCAGCTGAAATCCCAGTGTCCCTCAGTTGGTACCCTTCAGGGGCAAAACATGGAGGTTCAACAATGGCCGGGGATGAAATAATGTCCTTTGCGCTTGAGGTAGAAGGTCCCTCCTGTTTGGTATCAACCAGGGCAAGCCGTCGAGGCCAACATGTTGCTATCAGTAAGAGACAAGAACCTTGTTGATGAACTTTTGCCAGGACTCCCGGTAGCAGAGCAGTCAGGGGAAATGCATACAGGTGCAGTCTGGGCCAAGTATGCGCCATTGCGTCGAGACCCAGAAGGGCTGGGTGAAACAGAGAGAAGTAGAGGGGACATTGCTCTGTACCTTGAGAGGTGAAGAGGTCCACCTCTGCTTCATAGCATCTTTCCCAGATTTGTTACACTACCTCCAGGTGAAGTTTCCATTCCCTGTTCTGCACAATCTGTCTAGACAGTAAATCTGCTCCCTCATTCCAATATACAGGGATATATATAGCCCTGAGGGATAGAAACTTGTCCTGAGCCCATAGCAGAATCTGCTGTGCGGTTTATATAGGAGAGTACAGAAGTGTTGTCCACCCGCACTAGGACATGGTAGCCTCTCAACTGCTTGGGTATGTCAGGGCCAGAAATAAAGCCATCAATTGGAGGCAATTGATGTGCCAATCGAGATGATGGCCTTTCCAGATCCCTTGGGTTGGACGACCATCCAAGACTGCTCCCCAGCTTGATCAGGAAGCGTCTGTCGTTAACATCTTGCAACAACAACACACACCTAACCCTTATTTGCAACACAGGCGTAACTCTTATTTGCCTTTGGGGATTGGCCCATGGATGAAAGTCTCAACCCCAGAGAGAACAGGTGAGCAAGAACGACATTGTGATGTTGAAGTGCAAGGTCTTGAGACTGGGCCAGTATCCAATCATCTATATAATTCAACATCCGGATGCCCTGGAATCGCAGAGGAGCCAGAGCTGCATCCATGCATTTTGTGTATGTGTGGGGTGATTGGGCTAGGCCAAATGGTAAATCTTCATAGTAAGCATCTTGAACTTGAACATTTTGAGGCAAAGCTTCAAGTGAAGATCTAAGATCAGAGACAACTTCATATATTTTTTGGGAAACCAGAAAGTACAGACTGTAGATGCCTGACTCTCTCTCTGGGAGGGGAACATGTTCTATGGCCCCTTTGCCCATAAGAGATTGCTGCTCTTGTGATAGCAGATGTACCTGCTCTGGTTTCACAGTAGTGAGGACCACACCATGGAAATGCCGGAGTGCAGTGAGCAAACTATATTTTGTAACCTTTTTCTACTGTCTTTAGGACCCAAGGAGAGATACCCGGCAGTAGCTTCCACAGGTCTCTGAAAGGGGCACCAAATTAAATACTTCCTGTTGTGGGGATGTTGAATGTTTTGTGTTCTGGGCAATAAGCAACAGTACATTCAACATTTTCCTGGAAACCGCTGTGACCCGAATCACCAGAGGCGGCAGGGCTGTTACAGTGGTTTCGTGGCAAAGCAAAGGTTGCCAAGTTCAAGGCTAAGTTCATTAGTATGTTTGTACACAGGCTTCACAGCCGGTTCCCTTAGTGCTGGCAGTGCAGCATAGAGAGAAGCTTTTGAAAAAAAAAAAATTATAAATAAATAAAACAAAACAAAACAAAACAAAACACCAATGACACCTAAAACTTAGCTTGCCTTATCAGGAAGTTATGTCACTGCAATGCTGATAAAGCTCTGTAAAAACATTATCAGAATATCTGCATTTGAATCACTGGGCTGCTGTTTTACTGTCTCTTATCATGCACCACATGCACTGAATAGCTGATTTTACTGTGAACTGAACATCTGTTGTTGATTAAACAGTCACGCTGAAAGTTTTATAACCCATTCAAGCTGGCGTTAAAATGCAGAACACGCAACTTACCACATGCAATGATAAACAGTTCAAGATTTCAGTTCACAACCTTATGTGCTATGCACAAGTTTAGACAAAACACCTAACACGTTCACACTGCTATAGCCTCAAATATGTTAATTAGTAACTAGTGTGTAATTAGTTCAGGGATGCCATAGCAGGCTATCTATCTATCTATCTATCTATCTATCTATCTATCACCAGATCAGTCACCAGCCTCTCATTGGCACACTAGGATTTCTGAGAGAAAACTAGGCCAATGATAACTGCTTTTACAACATAACAAGACATTGCGTTCTCAGAGAAAGGCCTTAACAACCTTTATAAAAATTTAAAAAAGGGATTTACTTTAAATTAGTCAGACTCAGTATTTGCTAGTTATGCATGCACATTCATGTGTTAACAGCAAGTCAGTAAAGTAGGGACTTTAATCACATTTACCATTATTCAGCAACGTCAGTGCAGTCCCCTCATTCTGCTTCTCGCAGAGGCCACCCTCCTTGCGGCTCCCACACTTCCCGCTCGGCCCAAGTAGCAACCCGGGCCGAAGCGCGGAGGTCATTGCAGGAAAACCAAACGCAAGGCCAAGTGGTGCTCCTAAGATGAGCAGCTCGGAGTTAGGGCTCAGTTCTCCCCAGTAGACTGTAGCAGGACCACTTCTTCCCCCGGTGGAGAATCTTTTGTTCTTTTGCATGGTCTCCTACCCTCTTTCGGGGAGTCTGCTATACCATGGTGGTTGGCAATGCCCCTGTCATGCGTGTGGAGGTCACAACCAATCCTGGACCTGCGCATCTTGAACCGAACCCTTCACAGGCTTCCATTCAAGATGTTGACAGCCAAACACATTTTCGAATGCATTCATCCATCGAATTGGTTTGCAGCGATTGATCTGAAGGACGCATACTTTCATGTCTCCATTCTTCCTCGACACAGACAGCAGGTTTGCGAACACAGGGACCTGGTACTCCAGCACATCGCCCATCTGGGCCCTCGGGTCAACTGGGAAAAGAGCAAACTCTCCCCTGTGCAGAGGATCTCTTTTCTCTGTATGGAAATAGACTTGGTCACCTTGTATGCACAGCTTGCGAGCAGGCACTGCTGACTTCCCTGAGTCAATTTGAGGGAAAGAATGCGGTTCCACTGAAGTTATTTCAGAAGCTCCTGGGGTTTATGGCATATGTCATCCACAGCGGTGGTCATGTCGCCTGGTTTGCTTCATATGAGACCACTTCAGCACTGGCTTCACGACTGAGTCCTGAGATGGGCATGGCAACAGGTGAAAGTCACCTTTACCCCGTGGTCGAACCTCTCTTTTCAACAAATGCCTCCACCACGGGCGCCATGTGCAATAGCATGCAGCTGCGGGCTCCTGGGCATGTCAATTGCCTCGAGTTGCTGGCTATACGTCTAGCTCTCCACTGTTTTTAGACGTTGCTGGAGGGCAAGCATGTACCGGTCTGTTTAGACAACACGGTCAGAGTAGTGTATGTCAACCATATGTCTGTGCTCCTGCCATATGTTGCAACTCGCCCGCCATCTCCTCCTATGGAGTCATAAGCATCTGAGGTTGCTTCGTGCCATTCACAACCCAGGAGAGCTGAATCGTGTAGCTGACGAGGTGGTGGCTACCATCACTTAAGCTAGAGCCTTGTCCACGAGACACACCTACGCTCTGAAGTGGAACCTCTTCATCACCCGGTGTTTTTGCCAAGAAGACCCCAGAAAAAGGCCCAATTGGGTTGGTGCTCTCCTTCCTCCAGGAAGGGTTGGAACAAAGGCTGTCTCCTTCCACCCTTATGGTTTACATGGTTGTGATTTCTGCACATCTCGACCTTCTTGATTCTAAGATGATTAGACAGCATGACCTGGTTGTCAGGTTCCTGAGAGGGGCGAGGAGGCTTAATCCTCGCACCCTCCTCAAATGCCCTCTTGGGACCTCGCAGTAGTTCTATCTGATCTGCAGAGGGCGCCCTTCTAGCCATTGCAATCAGTAGAGCTGTAGTACCTCTCAGTGAAAACGGCGCTCTTTATTGCTGTGGCAAGGTAGGAAACCTGCAGGCATTTTCAGTTAACAAAGTGTGCCTGAAATTCAGGTCAGCTAACTGTCACGTGATCCTGAGACCCTGCCCTGGATATGTGCCCAAGGTTCCCACCACTCCTTTTAGAGATCCGCACTTACGTAGACAGGACGCTGTGTTTCAGGACCTCAGACCAGCTATTTGGCTGTTACAGAGGGCAGCAGAAGGGAAAGGATCTCTCCAAGCAGAGGTTGTCTCACTGGATAGTGGACACCATTGTCCTGGCTTACCAGATTCAAGGTCTGCCATGCCCCCTAGGGGTGAAAGCAGACTCCACCAGGAGTGTGGCTTCTTCTTGGGATCTAGCGCATTGCGCCTTGCTAACAGATATCGGCAGAGCTACAAGCTTGGCGACACTTAACATATTTGCGAGATTCTGTAATCTGCGAGTGGAGCCAGTGTCCTCTCATGTATTCGCTCCCAGTGGCCAGTAGTAGGACCTGCTCTGTGTCATCGCTTGCTGCGCCATTTCACTCCATTGATTGGATAAGCGCACTATTCTACTCAGGTGAGTTTCTCGAGGGAGCCCTGAGTTCCTCCAGGACTGTTGACATCAATACCAGAGCGCATTCCCGGCTGGTCAGCCCTTATGTTAGGCTAGGCTCCTCCATGTGCATGGTTCCCCGGTTTTGAAACCCCCACATGTGTATTTCCAACGTAAGCCTCCTCGAGCACATGACTGTCCCTTGGCAAGACCACCTTGCCACCCCTAGGGATGAAACATTCCAAACAATGGACTGGATACCTCATATGCATGCCGTACTCGGGTCATATGTGTTCCTAAGTCCTCCCTGCGGGTAGGCGCTGTGTTACATATTCCATTTGGGATATGCCACCCAGTGTACCTTGGTATTCTTGCGTAAAGCCTGGCCCTACGCTCATGCCTGTCTCACGACAAGGAGCTGCTCTCAGTTACTTTTGTAACCTTTGTTCCCTGAAGGAAGGAACGGAGGCGTTACATCCGCATGCCACTACCGCTGTACCTGTATGTAAATTCCGAAGACCCATGGTATTTTCCATACCATTGGCTCGCTTTCTAATACTCAAAAGGTGATATGGCTCTCTAGTGAAACCCACATTCCGTCAGTCACTGACATAACATCTCCGTTAGGAACGAGGGTTACATACGTAACCAAGACTGTATATATGACCTGCTCTATATACTGTGTTTAGTCTTTGTGTGTCAGTATGTAACAAGGGTTACATACGTAACCAAGACTGTATATATAACCTGCTCTATATACTGTGTTTAGTCTTTGTGTGTCAGTATGGTTGTCTCTGCATAGCTACCATAGGAGAAAACATTTTAAAATCCAAAAAATGAGAGTTGGTAGCAGAGATGAGTCATATCTGTTGCTCTGGGAGTTTTTATATTTAATCACAGCTGATGAAGTGTTCGACTTGCTGATGACATGACATGGAGCATCAATACAGCAGGTCATGAATGGATTATTGTGTTCCTCTCTTATACAACTCTACATTCTATATTTAGAAGCGTTTTACTCCTCTGTATGAATCGCATGTCTCTCTCCCACATTTTTTTCCTTCAGTCTGTGACTCATTCAGCAGTTTTATAATAGTGTGCTATTTGCAGCCTATGCTTTTGATTGGCACATCATGTGTAGATTGTTTTGTACTTGCTTAATTTAAGAACAGTAAGGCATTTTGACATTTTGTCAGATTTGCAAGTGCCCTGTAGGTGCTGAAGGGTCATACTGTAGGTCTGTAATTCCTTTCTTAAAAATATGCTTTTATCCTGTGTTTTAACCTGTTTGATGTCAGGGTGGCTTGATTCTAGCCTTCATTGCCTTCAAATCAATCAAGCTGGTTTAGTGTCAGGGTTGGGTTGCACCAGCAATGAAGTCAATGGTAAAAAAGTGAGAAAATACTGAGAATATACTGATAACTGCTAATGAAATTGCATATGGCATTAAACTTGAATAATCCACTCAAAGTCTTCTGATTGGGTAAACTAAGAGTAGGGCTGTCAGTATGTACAAAGGTGCTTCTAATATGCTTTTAATGCACAGCCCAACTTTAAACATCCCTTAAAATCATTCAGTTGGTTAATAACCAAATTTATTAATTTGCTGTCAACAATAAATTGCATAAATTAAATTTATATTTACATAAATAAAAGTACACATAAAAAAAACATACATACATAAATAAACATGAAATATAACAAATCATTTTTAAATGTAGGGTATAAATATTAAGGAAAATATTCAGGTTCAATCAGAAGAATTAGAGGAAAATACAGTCCCTGACAAAAGTCGTGTCGCTTATCTATTTTGTAGAAACACCTGCTATTAACCTAATTTTTTATTTATCAATTGGTGTTAGAAATAGCTCATAAAAGCTAAAACCCTCCCAAATGATGTTTAATGCATTGAAATAAATTAGTTTCACTGAAAAAAGATTTATCATTTAATCAAGACAGAAAGGTCAAATTTTGGCAAGACAAAAGTTTTGTCGCCTATACAGAAATTTAACAAATTTACTGCAAATACAAAAATATGTCAGCAAATTAAGTAGTGGTGCTGTAAGATCCAAATTTAATATCTTGTATGACTTCCATGAGCTTGAAGGACTGCATCCATGTGGTTTGGCAATGACTCATGCAATGTATTGATGAAGTCATCAGGAATAGCAAAGAAAGCAGTCTTGTATGCCTCCAAGAGTTCATCAATATTCTTTGGTTTCGTCTTCCATGCTTCCTCTTTCATCCTAGCCCACATATGCTCAATGATGTTCATGTCTGGTGACTGGGCTGGCCAATCCTGGAGCATCTTGATCTTCTTTGCCTTGAGGAACTTTGATGTGGAGATGGAAGAATGCGATGGAGCACCATCCTGCTGCAGAATTTGGCCTCTTTTATGGTTGGGAATATAAGAGGTATAATATTTCTTGGTATTTTAGACTATTGAAGTTGCCTTCCACCCTGTAGATCTCTCGCACACCCCCATACTGGATGTAACCCAAGACTCCAAGACCAAAGACCAACCCAAGACCAAACTTCACTGTTTTCCTGGTGAATCTCGGATCCATGCGGGCTCCAGTAGGTCTCCTGCAATATTTGCGGCGACTGTGATGTAATTCAACAGAAGATTCATCTGAAAAATCCTTCTGCCACTTTTTCAGTGTCCATCCTTTTAGCAGGCTGTGGGCTTTGGCAAATGCCTCACGGTTTTTCAATTGTCTTTTGTTTAGTGCTGGCTTCTGGGCACTGATTCGACCATGGAGGCCATTTCAAAACAGAATCCGACAAACTGTTCTGGTTGACACAGGGACTTCAGGTGACCAGGTCTCGTGGAGCTCTGCTGCAGTCGAAAATGGGCTGGCTCAATTTTCGAGCCAACAAACGGTCCTCTCGAGCAGTTGTCTTGCGGGGTCTGCCTGACCTGGGCTTGTCAAAAACGTCTCCAGTCTCTTCAAATCTTTTTTTTTTATCCTCTGTACTTGACGCTGAGACACTTTGAAGGTGTCTGCCACATCAGCAGTGAATCTGGTCTTCAGCCTCTTGATAATCAAAACTTTAGTCTCAGGGTGAATCTTAGGCATGTGTGCAGAGGTCTAGTTGCAGTTGATGTGAAGGTCTAGTGTACTGGGGTTCTTTTTATACACACCTGAGACCTAATTGATCCATTATTAGTCACAGGTGAAACTCATATGACAAGGCGACAACACTTATGTCTTTGCAAAAATTCACTCAATGGGCTTTACCAAGCTGTGAATATTAGAATATTTTTTGACAGTTTCATCTTGCACTGAAAAAATATTACAAAAGCTGTTGGGATTAAAATGAGCCATTTCTTGTAAAAAAATCTTGATAAGAAATATATTTCAGCGGCACTTCAGTTCAATTTGTACACAAGCGAGAAGACTTTTGTCAGGGACTGTATATACACTGCAATTCAAGTTAATTAAAAAAACTATCGTTTTTAGAAGGGCATATTCAACATCTTTCCTACATTTAGATATGTGGGCAAATGCATTTTTGTCTCAGTGCATGCATTGTTTTAGTTTGTCAGGGTCTCTGCTAGCTTAGCTTAGCATAATGAATGGAATCCTATGTTGCCAGCTAGCATGTCCCAAGTTAAAGTGATCCAAAAACAAACAAAAACCCCACCTAATCACTTCTTGTGGCCTGTGTATTCACAACGAATACAAATAGTGATGCAGATTGAGACTTTTTTTATCACTTTTACTCAGGACATGCTAGCTGGCAACATAGGATTCCATTCATTATGCTAAGATAAGCTAGCGGCGACCCTGCCAAACTAAAAAAATGCATGCACTGAGACAAAAAATGCATTTGCCCACATATCCAAATGTAGGAAAGAAGTAGAATAAGCCCTATTTCTAAAAACGGTGGAGTGTTCCTTTAATCATTATATTATGCTAATTTAGTTCTCAAGATTTTATAATTTCATATATCATAGTTCTCGTTATTATCAATGTTGAAAACAGTTGCTTAATATTTCTTTTTTTCAGGATTGTTTGATGAATAAAACGTTTAAAAGAACAGCATTTATCACCAGTATAAATATTTTGTCATCTTTTTATCTTTTTCATTTGAATGCATCCTGCTGAATAAAATTATTTTAAAAAATACAGATTTTTAGGAAGTGTATATATTTATAAAAATATTTATCATTTCATAAACATTTTTAAAAACAATGTATTGAAACTTGCCATGCATATCATCTGTGTGAACTGGTTTGTTTCTTGTTGTCCTGGTTTCAGCCAGCTCTAATTTAATAGAGCTGGCATTTTATGTGCTTTCTGAAGGGAAACAGTGGTCTTTTCATGATATTGAATGATTTTAAACATACTCAAGATTTTCCTTTGTGGAATATACTTACAAGTAAATGAGATACGTTTGCCAAACTAATACTTTTAATGCACAGTGTATTGCTCAACTCTGAACATCTCTTAAAATCATATCAGAATGAATTATTATCTGCCAGATTAAACTACAATATGCTCCATATTTAATCTAGACAGACAAAACATTGGCTTGCAAGACAGTCTCTTTATCTTGGAACAAAAGAGAATATCTTATGAGTGCTGCTGGTACGCAAGAATACTACAAATCCTGTGAACACAAGAGATTACCAACTCATTTCAAGTGTCAAGTTTGCTCATTATACACATTATTCCATTTGCAAAAGATTTATCCAGCTTGTGATGTCCTCATGCTGTAGTTATTAAAGCTATGCAGTGGAAGTAGCTTGAAGCCACAACATCTGAACCTTGAACTGAAAAGAGTATGCAAGCAAAAAGGGAAAGTGACAGTACCTGTAATAAAACACATATCAACATAGTTTGCATAGTATCACAATTGCTGTGCATTGACTAGCTCCACAAAACAATGTTTATGTTGCTAACAGTGCCTAAACTAGGGGTCTGTTCTTCATATGTGATTTACTCGATTAGCTGAATTTTTCATTGTTGACAATTTGATATAGCAAAAGGTCGATAAGCTCAAACCTGCTCTGGAGCAGTCTTTTTTTTTCAAGTAAACAGGATTAGATTGCATCTTTTTAAGTGGAGGTGATACTTAAAGTCTTTTCCAGCAACTGCTACTTTCTTACAAGAGTATACTCTACTGAACCAGGGACAATAATAGCCTAAGTTAAAATAATAATAATGATTTAAAAATAAATTTGCAAATAACATTATAATGTTGTGTAGTCAATCATAAAATATACACAGACAGATAGGTTGCTTATGTGACACAGACAGGTAAGTACATTACAAACGTTTGGCAACACTGACATTAGGCATAGTGATTGATATTCATATCAGATAACGGTGTAAAGTATAACTTGGCAAAACTATTTATTGGCAAATTCACCAAAGAGGGAACTGGGGTTAGTTCTTCGTACCTCGCTTAATACATCTGAGAGGATTTGACAGATGCCAACTGTCATGATAACTGATCGCTGGCTAATTTGGTTTTTCAAACAAATTTGCAGATTGTTGTCTGAGTCCTAAATCGCATATTTTAGGTACTTATTTTGAATAAGTAATTACTTCACAACTGCTAAAAAAGTTTGTTCTATAGTATGAATGTGTGTAGTATGTAATCTGGACGTACTACATTCGCCATGTTGTCATTATCATGTGACCTACCAGCGTCTGTTACGTCGCTTTACTGCCATTTATAAATCCTCTCCCGTGGCCTCATGGGTTAGTAAAGTGTCTATGCACACTTCAGAATCTCTCTGGAAGTAGTGGGTGAGGGTACTTTTTGCCTTTTTTTGTCACATACAGTCTTTTGCCTACTATATAGTATGGCAGTATGCAATTTCGGATGCAGTCTGAGATTACTGTGTTTTTGTGTTTACTGGAAAGGGTAGATAGCGATACTCGAAATCAAGCAATGCAACGATTGGCCGGCATCAAGACGTAATGACATCATATTAAAAAGAACATCACACACCTGATGAAAATGTGAATTTCAGGACCTTTATAATGAAACAGCCAAGGGAAACAACCAAACAACATCAAATTATAATAGATAAATGAAATGTATTGTTTGTTACATGATTCCCAATTATTTCCATTAATTATTTCCATTCCATTCTAGTATTTGTACAGGCTTTACATTTTTATTTCAATGTTGTAATTCCCAATTTGTTTAATACCTGCAGATTTGTTAAGTAACAGCAATAATTATTTTCTTAAGGGTCAAGAATATTTTTCTAATCGCACAACAGATAACAATTTTTTTACAACTAGCTGCTTCTCCTGCACTGCATCAAGCCACTCTCATAATAGCTGCAAATTAATGCACGGCTCAGACTAACTACAGGTCCTTCTAAAAAAATGTGCATATTGTGATAAGAGTTCATTATTTTCCATAGTGTAATGAAAAAATTAAAATTTCATATATTTTAGATTCATAGCACACCAACTGAAATATTTCAGGTCTTTTATTGTTTTAATACTGATGATTTTGGCATATGCTCATGAAAACCCAAAATTCTCAAATCTCAAAAAATTTGCATATTTCATCCAACCAATAAAAGAAAAGTGTTTTTAAATACAAAAAAGTCAACCTTCAAATAATTATGTTCAGTTATGCAGTCAATACTTGTTTGGGAATCCTTTTGCAGAAATGACTGCTTCAATGCGGCGTGGCATGGAGGCAATCAGCCTGTGGCACTGCTGAGGTGTTATGGAGGCCCAGGATGCTTCGATAGTGGCCTTAAGCTCATCCAGAGTGTTGGGTCTTGCGTCTCTCAACTTTCTCTTCACAATATCCCACAGATTCTCTATGGGGTTCAGGTCAGGAGAGTTGGCAGGTCAATTGAGCACAGTAATACCATGGTCAGTAAACCATTTGCCACTGGTTTTGGCACTGTGAGCAGGTACCAAGTCGTGCTGAAAAACAAAATATTCATCTCCATAAAGCTTTTCAGCAGATGGAAGCATGAAGTGCTCCAAAATCTCCTGATAGTTAGCTGCATTGACCCTGCCCTTGATAAAATACAGTGGACCAACACCAGCAGCTGACATGGCACCCCAGACAATCACTGACTGTGGGTACTTGACACTGGACTTCAGGCATTTTGGCATTTCCTTCTCCCCAGTCTTCCTCCAGACTCTGGCACCTTGATTTCTGAATGACATGCAAAATTTGAGCGACAGTCCAGTGCTGCTTCTCTGTAGCCCAGGCGCTTCTGCCGCTGTTTCTGGTTCAAAAGTGGCTTGACCTGGGGAATGCGGCACCTATAGCCCATTTCCTGCACACGCCTGTGCACGGTGGCTCTAGATCAGTGGTTTTCAAACCTGTCCTGGAGACCAGCCCTGCACATTTTGTATGTCTCCCTATATCACACACACCTATTTCAGGTCTTGCAGTCTCTAGTAATGAGCTGATGAGTTGAAGCAGGTGTGATAGATGAGGGAGACACACAAAATGTGCAGGGCTGGTGGTCCTCCAGGACAGGTTTGAAAACCACTTCTCTAGATGTTTCTACTCCAGACTCAGTCCACTGCTTCCGCAGGTCCCCCAAGGTCTGGAATCGGTCCTTCTCCACTCCTTTTTGCCACACTTTTTCCTTCCCACAGACTTCCCACTGAGGTGCCTTGATACAGCACTCTGGGAACAGCCTATTCGTTCAGAAATTTCTTTCTGTGTCTTACCCTCTTGCTTGAGGGTGTCAATGATGGCCTTCTGGACAGCAGTCAGGTCGGCAGTCTTACCCATGATTGCGGTTTTGAGTAATAAGATAAGATAAGATAAGAATCACTTTATTCGCCAAATGCATCAGCAGATACACAGGAATTCGATATGGCCATCAGTAACACACAAACTCAACACACGAACATATATGCGTATAGCTGCAAAAGCATGCCTAAAATAATCAATCAAATAATAAAATAGTCT
The DNA here is from genome assembly GCA_023029165.1 of Gobiocypris rarus. NCBI lineage: Eukaryota > Metazoa > Chordata > Actinopteri > Cypriniformes > Gobionidae > Gobiocypris > Gobiocypris rarus. The sequence goes on along the minus strand of CM040917.1, from coordinate 23,813,201 downwards.
AAAAATAGTGCAGGATCAGCTGTTCATAATGGAAATGGCTCTTGGAAAAAAACTATTAAGATGGCATGAGGTCCTTGTCCTCACTGCTCTGTACCTTCTTCCTGAAGGAAGCAGCCTAAAAATGTCACTTGCTGGATGGGACTGATCAGCAGCAATTTTCGCCGCCCTCTTCTTGACCCTGGCCTCATATAGGTCATTAAGTGACAGCTGCCTTTGTCCAGTCAGCCTCTCTGCTGTGTGCACAATACGCTGTAGTCTGACCTTCGCATGGGCTGATGCAGATGCAAACCAAACAGTAATGGATGCTGAAAGAAGGCTTTCCACAGTGTCTCTATAAAATCTTGACCGAACAGAGCTAGAAACGTTTAGTTTATTTAACTGTCTCAAAAAAAAAACATTCCACTATGAGCTCTCTTAAGAATGGAGGAACTATTTTCATGAACCAGGCTGGGAGTTTTTAAAAGCCTCAGGAATCTTTTGCAGGTGTTTAGAGTTAATTAGTTGATTAAGATGATTAGGTTAATAGCTCGTTTAGAGAACCTTTTCATGATATGCTAATTTTGAGCTGTATGCCAAAATCATCAGTATTAAAACAATAAAAGACCTGAAATATTTCAGTTGGTGTGCAAGAATCTAAAATATATGAAAGTGTAATTTTATCATTACATTATGGAAAATAATTAACTTTTATCACAATATGCAAATTTTTTGAGAAGGACCTGTATAATGTGTTTAAGACTCCAATAAAGTCTTTAGGTAATTATTCCTTCACAAATAAATCTCTCAATGAGTAAAATTGGCAGTTTCTATATTATGATAGACAACATTATAGACTAATATTATTTACAAATTAGTTTTTAAATTATTATTAAATTATTACTGTCCCTGGTTTTCTTGTAAGAAAGCAGTGGCTGGGACTGACTTTAAGTATCACTGCCGCTTAAAAAGATGCAATCTATTCCTGTTTACATGCAATAAAACTGCTACCAGAATGAACTCTGGGATGAGCTTTGAAGAACCTAATAGTCCTGGATCATGTCAAATGTTAACAATGATATCCAGCTAATTGAGTAATCCACGTACAAAGAATGGACCCCAGGGCAAAAGACTCATACCGGAAGTAAATGCCTAATCCCACCCCACCACTAACAGTTGGAGACTGTTGGCCTAGCACGGCTGTTCTGAAACTGGTGTTATGTATAGTGCTGTGGCTCTGCAATAGGATACTATTGTAGTAAGCCATTACGCAGTTGGCTGCTGGCTGGAGTCTTTGTGGTGTGTTTATATACAACCTTATAGCCCAGACTCGCACGTTGCGAGGTGGCAATACAGACAACTTTTGTTGCCGCTAGTCCTTTGATGTCTGTTGGTGTGTCACGGCTGATATGATTCAAAAATTTTATAGTGTAGCTTTAAAATGGTTACAATTAAACATTACCACTCAAGTCTAATGTATCATTCATATGTTCCTTTATAGCGACAGTGACATATACACCTGGCTACAAGAAGACTCCTCCACCTGTTCCTCCTCGTTCCACCACTAAGCCGCTGATTTCAGTAACAGCCCAAAGCAGCACAGAGTCAACGCAGGATGCGTACCACGAGGGTCGGCTGCCACGCGGAGGACTTTGGGCACCGGACAGCCTTGGCCGGGTTATCTACAACTCCACCGACAGTCTGGACAGCGCTAAAGCGGTGACCCTAGCAATGGAGACCGCTTCCAAACGCCTCACGTCTGCAGGGAGCTACAGCTCTGTTCAAACCTGTGATAAGGCCATCCTGGTGTCCAAAGCAGAGGAATATCTGAAGACTCCACGCTCTTCCATCGGGATACAGGTAAACTTCCCTCAAGGTTTTGGGTTATTGTCATAAAAATCGACTCACTTGGTCACTGCCTCTTTGTAAATCCAATGGCTTTGTGTCTCGCCTCCAATCCAAAAATAGCCGACAGCATTCAGACTGTGACTCAGCCACCCAGAAAGTGCACACAAAGTCTCCTCATATAGCCAGATTCTGTAGCAGAGAAGATGAGACTGCACATTGACCCTGAACAACAAAGATTAATGGTGATGCTTTTCTCTGTGGGCTTATTCCTACACATGACCAACAGCCAAAAAGGCAGCTGTGGAGATGAAGCTATGCATCATTAACAACCAAATCCAAGAAGGCTGGAATGACTTATTTAGCTAAATACAGAACTCAAACTACTCATCCGTTAAGACTTCCACAGCTCAAGTAATACAAACAACTTTCTAAATTTGAAAGTGATGATTAATATGGTATGATTTTTAATTATATATATATATATATATATATATATAGAGAGAGAGAGAGAGAGAGAGAGAGAGAGAGAGAGAGATAGTAGTTGTGGGCATAGATTTTTTTTTTTTATCTAGATTAATCTCACTGTGATCTTGAAATTAATATAGATTAATCTCATTTGAATTCTGCGGAAGGCATTCAGAATATGTGTGCTACCCAAATAATGACTGGTGCTTTCACACTTGGTTTGATTGCCTGGACCGAACCCGAATTCGATTGCTCCCTGGACCGTGTTCATATTATATTATTTGGGTCCGAAACGGGGTGTGTTTGCGTCATCAAAGCAGCAGCTGTTTACCCCGTTACTTGGTAACGACGTCGAACGAGAAGGTGGCAGAATGAATAGCGTTATTTATCTAACTTTTATATTTTTGTTTTTGAATTTTGTTACCAAAGCTTTAGTAGGTTATGGCACTTGCGTCTATCTGCCGCGAATGTACTGCAAATGCTCTAAAGAACGCTGAAGAGCAGAAATGAGACTCTGCTTACAGTATGTCAGTCACGCTCGTCAGGTATGGAGTGAAAACAGTATCAAAACCTTCCACAAATGCACAGGAGAGATCAACATGCGCACGCACCAATCCACAAATCCACGGGAAAGATCCACATGCACGCGCAGCAATCCACAAATCCACGGGAAAGATCCACATGCACGCGCACCAATCCACAAACGCACGGGAGAGATCCAAATGTACGCACCAATCTTTAACATTATTTCTGTAACTGTTAGCCATTACTAGGCTCTTTTCTTTTGTTTTTTTAAAAGGATGAATGCTTCCACATAATTTAACCAACAATCCACAACAAAGAATCCACAAGTATGCCTATTACCCTCAAGTAAACAATTATCAAGCAAACCTTTACATGCAAAAGTTTAAACGTGTGATTTGCCTCAGTTGCTCCTTTTGTGGTGAATCAGATGAACCGGTGTTTGTTCATCTTTTTTTGATCTGTCCATTTACTAAAAAGCTTTATTAAGAGTTAAATAGTAAAAGTGGAAAAAGGGTATATTATTTAAAACAACTAAAAAATGAGACTGAATGATATTCTCGATTGAAGGTAAAATTTATTAGAAACAACATGAAAACCACTTTAAATTTAATGGTTCAATTGCCAAACATGTTTTTTTTTTTCATCTGTGTAAACAGGTTGGTAAACAGATTTGGGTAAAAAAGGCATAGTTCACCCAAAAATGGAAATTCTGACAATTTACTCACCCTCAAGTTGTTCTAAACCTGTATGAGTTTCTTTCTTCTGCTGAACACAAAGTAAGACGTTTTGAAGTGTCAGAAACCAAACGGTTAACAGAACCCATTGAATTCCATAGTAGAAAAAAATAAGTCAATGGCTACTGGCAACTGTCTGGTTTCAGACATTCTTTAAAATATGTTCATTTGTGTTCAGCTGAAGAAAGAAACTCATACAGGTTTGAAACAACTTAAGCGTGAGTAAATGATGCAAGAACTTTCATTTTTGGGTGAATTATACCTTTTAAAACAAGAAAAAAGTAAGTACAAGTATGTAAGTACTTTTACATAATGCATATACACTACAATTGTATGACAACTGCACTAAATATGTACTTTTTTTTTTATTACAAGTTTCTTTATAAAAATGTTTAGACTTCAGTTGTGTCGCCAAGTCAGAAAACGAAATGAATCTAGCCCTTTGGAAGATTCAGCGCAAAGGCCGGTAAGCGCCCTTTGGAGGAAGGGCACCGTATCGCATCTTTGCTGGACAGATACAGATAGGCTTCTGTGCATTTGTGAATCAAGGCCACGGAACGACAATCTCAAAAGATTCCACAGGTACAAAAGTGCATATTCTAAGGCAGAACAACAATGCAAAAGACTTGTGATTTACTGTGCATTAAACTACAGGTACAGAATACAGATAAAGCATTTGTGGATTGTAAGCAAAAGGACAATTATGCATGATTGCTGTGTGTGTGAGTTTGTGGATCTCGCGTGCATTTGTAAATTGCTTTGTGTGTGTGGATCTCTCACGTGGGTTGGTGCGTGCATGTGGATCTCCCGTGCGTTTGTGGATTGGTGTGCGTGCATGTGGATCTTTCCCGTGAATTTGTGGATTGGTGCGTGCATGTGAATCTCTCCCGTGCATTTGTGGATTAGTGCGTGCGCATGTGGATCTCTCCTTTGCATTTGTGGATTGGTGCGCGTGCATGTGGATCTCTCCTTTGCTTTTGCGGATTGGTGCGCGTGCATGTGAATCTCTCATGTGCTTTTGCGGATTGGTGCGCGTGCATGTGAATCTCTCCCGTACATTTGTGGATTGGTGCACGTGCATGTGAATCTCTGCCGTGCATTTGTGGATTGGTGCGTGCGCAAGTGGATCTCTCCTTTGCATTTGTGGATTGGTGCGCGTGCATGTGAATCTCTCCCGTGCATTTGTGGATTGGTGCACGTGCATGTGAATCTCTGCCGTGCATTTGTGGATTGGTGCGTGCGCAAGTGGATCTCTCCAATGCATTTGTGGATTGGTGCGCGTGCATGTGGATCTTTCCTGTTCATTTGTGGATTGGTGCGTGCGCATGTGGATCTCTCCTGTGCATTTGTGGAAGGTTATGATACTGTTTTCACTCCATAGTCAGGACTCAAGTACTGTTCGCAGGTGCGCACCAGAGTTCGGAAGCCTGCCTTCAGGCTTGATGTGGTAATTTCACAGCACGCGCAGGTTCAAAGACTCGTTCTCGCTCCCTACAGTGCAATTCGGCTAGGTAGCTATACATCTGCGCTAAAATATCATGGTGAAAGTTATCATAGCTTGCGTAATATAGACCCAGCTTCCAACCCAACTTTGAGAATAGATTAATGGCGATATATTTTTTTTTTATCGCCCGATAAGAGTTAACGCCGATAACGGCCCACCACTAATATATAGCTGTTCAATAAAAAAAAATTAAAAAAACATTTACATTTATATATTTAAAGGGTTAGTTCACCCAAATCAATTACCTCATGTCATTCTAAGATTGCTGTCCCTTCATTGAGAATTAATTCCACTAAAATTGACACTTAAAGAAATCATAAAAGTAATCCATTTAAAGTGAGCGGTTATTTTATGATAATAAAATATTTTATTTTATCAATTTATGTCTAATTTTTTGAATACATTTTTTAACAATTAATGAATTTAATTTAGGGTTTTAAATCACATATTAGCACTGATCACTGCACATATGCAATTCATATGGATTACGTTTACAGTGTCTTAATTAACTTTTTTACGTTTTGGTTGCATTGACTTTCAATAGAGGGACAAAAATCTCTCAGGTTCCATAAAAAAATCTCCTTTGAAGATGACCAAAAGTCATATGGGTTTTGAACAAAGTAATTTTTGGGTGAACTATCTCTTTATATATAAACATTTTGTGTATAAACACAACCCCCTTTGCCTAAACATAACCATTTCTCAACAAAAACATTAGACAGGCAGATAAAAGTATTAAATTATAAACATATCCCAAACAGTTGAAAAACAAGACGCCTTGGGTGTAAAAACGAAATGGAAAATTATAGATGTGTTTTAGTAACTTGAGATGATTTTAACCATGAGACTAAAGACTTCTATGTTTACAGCACTAGCTGTAGCACAAGACAGAAAATGCATCAATAAGTCATAAACTTCCAGAAGACTTTGAACGTTAAAATACATATCTGTATGTCCATGGTGCAATATACAGGGATTCATTACTTTGGATGCTGAGGAAAATAGCAGCTGTCACCACCAGAACTAATAACAAGCAATAAGGAAAAAGAATCAGAGAATGTTGATATAGTATATGAAAGACTTTTACTAAACAATAAACCATGTCTCCAATAGTATAGTACTGTGAACATTAATGAACTGTGACTGGTTACTAGAATCTCCTGTCTCCATTGGGCTCTTAAACATGCTGCTTTAGGGGCTGTCTTTACAGTAAGTGTGCTATAAATTGCTTGAGATAACAAATTGGCTGTGAAATGACAGCTCTTTAGGGAAGTCTCATATTTGTGCCTCTAAGCTGTTGTTTTCTCTTCTGGGTCTGTTCTAATGTGTTCATGCCACCCAAAGGATATTGTATATAGCAGTATTGTATTGTGTTGTAAGTATTGTCTTGACACTTTCATTATTACTCACTGAAGGTGCAAAACTAGTGAATCTGTTAGTTTTGTTATTATCGTTTTCACTGGTTGGGAGTCTAGTGCAGGCCCTAGATCTATATTCAACACTTAAAGAGGAATCTCAAATTATGCCTCGCTATATCACAGCAAGTTTTGAGTCTAAACAGCAGATTGATCTTCCTAAAACCATTAGGCCATTTGTAGCCATTTTTTTTTTAAAAAAAATTCTGTGAAACCTTGGTTCATGCCATCACAAGTGGTTTCAATTTCCACCAAAACAGATGTTCCGCCATTTTAAATTTTCAAAATTTTGGTGAGAATGCCAACCAGAAATTAAGGCTGTATTTTGACATGCTTTTCCGTTATTGAAACAAAACTTATCATATGTTTTTGCCACCATATATCCAGAGGTTTACTTGTCAAGACATCACAATAAAATATAATTTTCCTGAAGACTTATTAATTATTTGGAGTAGAGTTCAGAACCTGAATGATACAGAGAATGATACTCTAAGGTATTCGAAGGTTGGCCGTATTGCTTGTCAGCCATTTTGAATTTTTCTTGTATATTGCTGCATTTTACCAGTGGTTTGGATATAGAGTGCAGCAGGAATGAGCATAAAACCTGGAAATGAGCTAGTATCTTTGCACTTTTGGTTCTATGGTCCCAAAATCATTAAGACTTTTTTAAATGTTTTTGTTGTTGTTGTTAAATACATAAAATAGGATGATTTTAAAGCTTTTGTGTGTCTTGAAAAGTTGGTTACTAACAGGTAGCTACAGTAAATGGGACTACAGAGGTTGTCTTTGACATTAAAACAGGAAGGCTCATCTACTCACTATACTGCATTTATTGCCTTATTGTGTTTATATGCACATCCTTGCGAACTATTTGTAACAAATTTAAAAGCTCATGGAAGAAGGACGTGGGAACCGGCAAAAGATCAACATAAAGTTTAATCATAAAATAAATATACAACAAAATAAAAGTAAAGCGCCTCACAGACAACTGCTGCATATAAACATAAAAAACCATCATAAATCCAGGCCTGGTCCTTTCTCATCCTTCACTGTCCTTCAGGAGCTCCTCTGTGAGACTCAAGACCGGTATGGCATTCAATACCTACTTGAACAAAATGTGTTCACTATTCAAACTCTAAACTTTCAGGGAAAATATTTTTTAAATGAAGACTGAAAGTGTTTTTGGAACCGTACTTGTCAAAACTTATAAAATCTGTTAAATCAATCTTTGCAATATAATTGGCATAGAAATGGTGCTGTATTTCATTGGATCATGCTTAATGCGGTATACATGACCTTAGTGATGTGCTTGGCTCCATAAATTGCAGCTTGCAGCTATATTCTGTTCTTCTCTGGTTGTTTTATATATACATATAGCCTGTGCTCCTTTTTTTATCTCTCCCTTTGCTTATTCATTCTTCAGGTGGAAGCGGCCACAGATTCTGAGACAGATAGTAAAGGTCTCCCACAGTATCAGTCCGTGGGTATCCAGGTAGAGGATGTGAAGAGGTAAGTGTACTGATCAGTCATAAACAGGACATTTGATCCACAGAACTTAAACAAATAGCTCAGAAAATAAATAAAGCAAGATAATGAATAGGTAAATAAATATAGATTGCACTTTTCTTGGTGTAAGTAGCCTACATAAACTGCTCTCAGATTTGTCATTCTTGCGTGGACTTTCAGACTGGGGCGCTTTAAACGGTCCAACAGTGTGACGACGGCAGTTCAGGCCGATTTGGAGCTGGAGGGGTTTCCTTCGACCGAAGACAAGAGTCTACAGTTTGGAGGATTTCAGCGGCATTCTGAACCCAGTACGCCCACACAATACAACGTTGTTCGGACCGTACGCACACAGGGCCTCTTCAGCTTCCGTGAGGATTACCGGCCCTCAAGCGGGCCGCCCAGCCCACAGCCCGAACCCTGGCTGGTGGAACCCAATCATGAAACAGCTGAATCCGGCCGTGCATCACCACTCCGACGCGATGGCAGCTGGTTCATGCAGCTTCTGCACAGCGAGACCAAACGTATGGAGGGATGGTGCAAAGATATGGAACGCGAGGCGGAGGAACACGACTTGTCGGAGGAGAGTGAGTGCACAGGACATCAAAGAAACAGATAATATGGCTAAAACAACACAAAATCATGGCAGTTTGTAACTATTTTACGTTTTGGTGAATTGGTGGTTAATTCGTATGAGTTTGCAGAATCTCATTTAAACATTTTTGTCATATCTGCTTAAACCCAAAATATACTTCCACCACCCACTTTCCGCAGCAGTCCACACTCTGTCCACATGATGGTACTTTTCATCATCAGTAGTGTCAGCAGGACATGTGCAAAATTAATGTTGAGACAGAAGAGTCCACTAGGGGGCAATATGTAGAGTTTTGATAGTCAAAGAAGAGTGCAGAAAGAGCTGTAACCATAGACTGTAAACAAATACGGACGTAGTGTCCGTGGTGTCACCCATAGGATTCTGAATTGCAGTTTTGAAGCGTAAAGTAGAGACGAGCTGGCCGTTGCCATCTTGGCAACGTTTCATCCCGTGTCACGCCCGGATAACAGAAAATGGGCAAAGAGGCGGGACGTGAGCAGAGCTGAGGTGACACGATGACTAACAGACAGCGGATAAATGGCTATCCACCTGTCAATCAAAGTGGCCAAGCCCTTAATTACGCAGAACTTTAAGGCTTTATAAAATGTAAATGAATATCAGTTACCCCCCTCACAGTTGTCATGAAGGGCAAAATTAGCCATATATACCAAAAACACAATTTGTACCAGGCTGTAAATATGTTTTTTTCTTCTGTATAGTTGGGTATATTTACATGGGGCTCAATGAGAATCTGCTCCCTTCTGGAGCCTGTCCCTAGTGGCCAGTCAAGGAATTGCAGTTTAAGTCACTTCCGTATTGGCTTCAAGAGAAACTGGGGGAGGTTGCTGCTTGGCTGTTACCTAGGACCTTACGCACAGCAGTTCACACCGCCGCCGACGAGTGCGTCAAAATTCACTCTGGCTGCCCTGCCAGCAACGACGTAGATCAGAGCTCGCCACCAGCTCACATTGAAAATGAATGACTTCCAAGCACTTTGACGCTCTCGGCTGAGGCAGTGTGAACGCTGAGTTATACAAAAAGCATAACCTGCTAACTCTGCAGTATGTAGCGAAGGAGACAAGAGGCCATTTTTTTAATGATATCAATGGATTCACTATGCTGAATATACCACTTTTGTGAGGAAATACCTTATCAAGGAATTAATTGACAGCCCATCGACTAATATTTAACATGTTTTCTCTTAAAAATTAATTTGAAATTGATCAATTTTTACAGTTTACACAGAGAGAAAAAATGCTGTTGAATGAGAAGTCATAGATAATTGCACGACAAATATGATTCAGTTTACAGCAGTTATTGTATCCGAAAACAGTGATTTACTGTCGCACAACTCTGAACGAAATTCTATGATGTCAAGGCTGCAATGCAATTGGTTATCAAGGCACACGTGATCCAAGTTAGCCGTTATGCTTTTTCCAATGATAGAGCCACAGACCCTCGTATCTCCAATAATAAGACCATCTTTGGCACTACCTTCTTCCAAGAAGTGTCACCAATGCAGCATATCCTTCCCCATCGTTTCTGTTTTGGTTCTTGTTCTAAACTTTGCATTCAATGGAATATCTTCTACGTTTCTTCCTCTATCTTTCTGAGCGAATGTCCTGTAAATGACACAACTCAGTGCTGCCCTCTGATGTCTGGTAGAGTATTTATCCATGGTTAAGTAACATTTGAAAGGTGTGCAGACATGACTGTGCGCAAGACGGAGCTGAATGCGAAAAATTTTATATGCCCGGGCCTTGATTATGCCCCATTGACGTTTATGTTTAGGGTTGGACCTTCATCATTACTTTTTTCTAAAAATGTTACAAATTCATACGAAATCACCACCTCGTAACATTTTGGTTTAAACAGATCTCAACCATATATTTACCAAAGATGATTAATGCGTGTATTTCATGTGTGTATATATAATTTGTATAACTGAAATATTTTTTTTCTCAGTTGTCCATCTAATAATGTCTTGCAGTTCTTGGGAAAATCCGGAGTGCTGTGGGCAGCGCTCACCTCCTCATGTCCCAGAAATTCCAGCAGTTTTACTGGTTGTGTCAGCAAAATCTGGTATGTGGCATTTCTACGATGCCCATGAGATATACATTAATGCTCCTTTTGCATCATAAAATGCATCAGCCATGCACCAGTTCTGTCATGAAAGATTCAGTTTGCCTCTTTGACAGGCAGTTCATTAAAAAGTATTTTACCCTGTTTACCTTGCATTTATTAAATACATCAAAATTTTTCCTGCTTTAGCTTTTCAGCATTTTGTATTTTCAAATTAAAAGTAATATTTATAAAGATCCTTAAAGGTGTGTGTGTGGAGGGGTGGGGGGTGGGGCACACAGTTTCAGCCAATCTCATGGTAATCTTGAGTATCTACAGAGTAGTATTGCATCCTTCATATCTCAAAAATGTATTTCGTTTTATTAGATTTATAAAGGACAGATAAGATGAAGATAAGATAACTCCTCACAACAGATAAGACTCTTTACGAAAAAAAAAAAAAAACTATACGATGGTAGATTCGAACCCAGAACCGAACCTCAGACACGCTCGCCAGACACAAGTTCACTGGACTATTCCGAGGCGCACAAACATTTCATGCGAATCTATGTGAAGAATCTCAGAACTGACAATATTGTATAGTTCCTAAAAGATCACGTTAAACATGACTTCTCATGACTACCACTTCCCACTCAACCACTTTTTAAAACAAAGTTACGCCACTGTATCGCATTATGGATAACTTTTGATTCACTAAACGTTCGTGTTGTTTACATTGTATGCACTTGGGTGCCGATTGCCAACAAAACACAGACATTTGATGCATTTTACTCACCGCCTGCAATGACCTGCAAATCCAACAGGTTTTGATTATAAAACATTTTTCACCGAAAATGCCAGGAACACACTTGAAAAAACAAACTGCATCCACTGTTTCCTTAATGCTGGGTTCTTTGGGAAGCTGAACAAGGTTATCCTTCCATCACAAATCACAACCAAAAACACACTTCTTTGGTGACATTGTTAAAAAATGTCCTTCTCGACTTGCATTACCCTAATGCTCTCGCTCCTGCTCTGCTTGGTGTGTGCTTGCGCTTTTCTGGGAGAAGTGTCCATAAAAGGATTTCCCGCCCTTTATGACTTCATACAGGGCCATACTCAGGGAACATTTTTTTCCAAAACTTGTGAGAAACCGGAAGGAGCATTTTTGGCACAGAAATACTCAGTCATACGTCCAACTAATTTGCTAAAATGTATTTTTATTTTGACGTTTTTACTGATAAACAAGACAAAATACTGTTTAAAACAGATGTTTTCTAAGATAGTTGACTGAATTACATATTGATTAGTTTCAGTGTCAACTCCACTAAATATAATTTTAGCCTGAAAGAAGCTTTAACCCATTTCAAGTTGTGTGAGAGTAAAATATCCTGACTTTAATTGGTAGTTGGCGGGTTGAATGACACTTTAAAGGGTTTGTTTAGTGGTCAGTGATTGTTTCTCTCTCTCTCTCTCTCTCTCTCTCTCTCTCTCTCTCTCTCTCTCTCTCTCTCTCTCTCTCTCTCTCTCTCTCTCTCTCTCTCTCTCTCTCTCTCTCGAGATTGTGAAATGATGGATGTTGTAATACATTCACATGGACAGACTGAGACCAGCTTGTCCTCTCTAGTATGAGTATCCAAAAAACTGAATGGTTTAGCTTAGTATTACAGAGAGAACATGTAGCCAGAGTAAATATAGCAAACATTGTGTTTATAACTGAAAAATGGTTAATTGATCATTGATTTTACAGAAAATAATTATACTTTAATATACATAAGAATGTAAGTTAATAATACATAGCACATCCTTTTTGAAATACGGCATTTCATTGTGCTATTTTAAGTGTACCTGATATGGTCAAGAATTCATTGTTTAAATGAGATGATGAAAATGAAGCAGGTCTACAGCGACCTCTAGTGATTATACATGATAATTTATTACTGCATGGCACTTGGTGCAATGATGCGTAGATGAATCAGGAACCTTATTTAGTTTGATTGCTTAGCAGGTTATAAGTTTACATTTCCCTTTTTTATACGTTTTTACTATTATTTTGTAATCCCCTGAAGAAGTTCCAGAACACATGCCAAAATAATAACTGAAATTAAACAAATGATGCTGTTCATATCTGTACTGTTGCCTGCTTATAGCCTTTTCTGATAATTGATAGAGTCCCTCAATTGTCCTGACTGGCAAAGCTGGATCTCGGTTTCGCTGCACCACTGTGAGGAAGAGTTCAAACGTGCAGAGCATTCTGAGATACAAAAGAACTTACTGTACCCAGAGGATTTATGTCAAGAACAGTGGGCCGATTCACTGCTCACAGTACTCAGGACAAACCAGAGACTCACACACAGCTATCATCGGGCTCAAATCGTTTACACTCAATGGGCAACATATGATATTAAGAGCCATCTATTAAGAACTTATACACTTTATTACAAATTATAGCAAATATCCCAATATGTACAACAGCTTTATCAAATTCATTGTTATGATCCCTCTTCTTATTTCATTTATTATACTTTTAAAAGATAATTGAGATTGTAAAAGGGGTTTGAGCAGAACTGTAACTTATTGCTGTTGTTTGTCTTTGTGAGGAGAGTGTGATATATAATTGTTCTTTTTCTGGTTTTGTGCAGGACCCCAGTGCTATGCCCCGCCCCACGGCTCAGGACTTGGCTGGGTTCTGGGATCTCCTGCAGCTCTCCATCGATGATGTCACTGCCAAGTTTGATGAGCTGCAGCACATCAAGAGCAACGAGTGGAGGATAGTGGAGAGTCCAGAAAAGAAGGTTTGTGAGGAGTCAACAATCAGTCAACAGGCATGTTCACACTGTGTAGGGTGACCAAACGTCCTGTTTCCCCAGGACATATCCTGTTTTCAATTCCTGTCCTGGCCCTAATATAACTAATTTCTATCCATAAAGAGGGGGCATACTTGAAATGTATTGAAATCAGTGGCGTAGCAAGTCAGTCTCGAGACCATATGCAAAATAAATTGTACGGGCCCCCCCTAACCCCGCCCCCCAAGTACATCGAAGAGACATTTATTGTTCACTGTAGTGTATCAAGAAAATACCATACCAAACAATCCCATAAAAACCCACACTCTACCCAACAATTTTTCACAACCAGAACAGAAAAAAACAAGCTCAGCCACTATCCGCGTTTCCATTACAGATTTGCAAAAAACGGTTGAGATATTTTCTAAGTGTCGATAAAACCTATAGCGAAATAACATTGTTTCCATTATGTAGGATTTTTTGCAGTCAAATATCCAAAAACCACTAGGCCAGTGTTATATATTTTGTTCTGTTGAGTTCTTACAATATCCCAAATGTGTCTAACTATTTGTAAATTGTGAGAAAATCGCTATTTTTACCAATGAACCGGGACGTGTGAGCATAGCGTATGAGGGAGTCGCCTGTCAATTGTGTCATATCTGCGTTACCCTCTTTTCCGGGTTTTATTTTGCAGAAAAGCTTTACTCTCACTGGAGTGTGAACAAGTGTCACAGCAGCTGCAAAGCAAACGCACAGAGTAACATCTTTTTAAACACACTTAAATGGATCTAATATAATAAACAGAGCTGCGTTACCTCATACTTGTGACCAGAAAAGCGGAGATTGCGCCGGCAACTGTGTCCCATCATAAAAAAGTCCTGTTGCTCGCGAGAAGTGTGTTTTGTGTAACAATCGCTCTGGTGGCCTTGCTCAGCTCCATAGCACTCCATATTGACTCATAAAGTCAATAATCGCATCTATGAACATGATTTCTGCCCGAGTACTATCCCGATTCTTTTCCACCGGCTGAGAGGTGAAGACCACATGTCCCAAGATTCTGCGCTCAAACTTGACGTCATCAAACTACGCCTTTGTTTTGAACAGGCGCCCTCTAGCAGACGGAAAAGTTCCATAGTGTACCTTTAACCGATGTTATGCAACTAAAACTTGTTTTTTTCCTCTCGTGATAAGTCATTCCAAAAATTATGCCACGTATTTTGATGGGTTTATGTATATCCCAGCCACTGCACTAGCTAGCCATTATTATTAATGGAAGGAGACATAGGCATGTGTTTTACCATTTTGGCTTGGAATTTTGTTTGTTGGAAATATGAACTGAAATTAGAAATGCTTTTGAAATTAAAAACTTTGCGTTTAATAAACAAAATACATTTTTGAAATGAAGACAGCGTTTAGAGTGAAGTGCATGCAAATTAATCTGTTCCCTAAATACACCTTTGTTGTTATTGTGAGTATACACAAATAAAAGTAGACAGTTTATAGTTTATAATTATGTATTGCACTTATCTATATAGCTAATCATAAAGGAGAAAATCAATCAGAAGAGCCGGCGCCTTCATCGACCATGGGCTAAAGAAACTGTGGCCTATTTAGTTTCATAGTTAGGCTATGTTTAAATATTAGCCTATGATACGTTGATTACTAATAGTGAGCAGCATGAGTTAAATAGCCTATAATATGCGTATATGTATAGAGACATGGAGTGGGGTCAGACATGATTTGAGTATTGTTTTGTAGAAAGTTTTTTTTAAAGTTAATTTAATTTTGTATAAATTGTATTTTTTCATTTTGATTTCATCAACTAATTGCCTGTACCTATATTTAATAAATAAGAAGAAATCCAAGAACGTCGGGAATGTATTGACGTGCGTAACGAACCCACTGGCCTGTAGCGTCTGTCTGTTTTTAATAAATTTCTTGAATATATGTCTTAATTACAGTAGGGTAATTATATATCTGAGTACTGTAATTATATATGAGAGTTTTTGCAAAATTTATGCAGGGTGCATAAAATTATAAACGCGAACACAAGATATGATGTGGGAAATTTGTAATTATGGAGAAACAAGAAATTACTACACGACATGCATACAAATATATAGATATACATATAATATATAATATAATATATAATATATATATATATATATATATATATATATTTATTTATTTATTTATTTATTTATTGTGGCCACGAATAAAAAATGAATTCCCTCGTTTTAATTAAAAATTCCCCATGGGTGGGCCCCCTATTGGCCCGGGCCCATTTGCACGTGCATACCCTGCATGCCCAGATGCTAGGCCACTGAATGAACTTAATAAGAAATCTTTGAGTAAACTTCGAGTATCATTAAGTATCTCATTGCCGGGCAGAGTGTCCTGGTTTTCGGTAATCAAAATATGGTCACCCTAACACTGTGGTCACAGACAAGAATATGTACCTTTAATTTCCCCAAAAACACACAAAAAAACACAGACAGCCATTTCAAGTTCGATTTTGACATGACAAAAAAGCGGTGATATGAGTTGTTAACTTACTTATAAAATAGTCTTCCCATTAACGCCATCCGTGTCTTCATTCGGGTCGATTTCAGAACCACTGCCTCCTCTCACATTACTCATTCACTTTTATTACCCCACACAAAAGTCAACGCACGCTTTAGGGTGTCAGTATTCAGTCGATGTGGAGAGGGGAGGCAAATGCCTTCCGATTTAACTTCACCAGCGGGTGTTGCTGTTGGACACTGTTACTTAACTAGTGACTTTAAAACTGTTTAATGTCACATTTTGTTTTTGCAGAGATATCAAGCAAGACATGAACTTCCATCAACATAACGGCGGCTGTTGTCATGTGTTGCGTGATATCTCTGTGCCCAAGTAGCAGTGCTTTGCCTGTGCTTCCCCATAATATAAGTTAATATCTGCCTAGGAAATCGCCTAGTTTCCATTCATAATGCTAAGCTAAGCTAGCGACGACCCTGCCAAACTAAAACAATGCATGCACTGAGACAAAAATGCATTTGCCCACATATCTAAATGTAGGAAAGAAAATGAATAAGCCCTATTTCTAAAAACTGCATTTCTTTAACACTGCATGGTTTATACATGTTGCTGCTGATTGGGTTGACATTTTTGACACACCCAGAAACAGAAAACGTATCTCAAACTCTGTTGCACACCATTTCCAGGAAACATGACGTTCAACCCGGAAAACGTAGCAAAACCACGCCAGTTTGAGCTTGCCGAACGTGCCGAAAACAAGAGGCGGGATTTATCGCACAAACCAGTCATATCCAATCATAACCTATCATATCCAATTATAGCGCGATGGAGCCATTGCCTCCTCTCATGTGACTTTTCCCCATTCATTTCAATTACCCCACACAAAACTCAGGGCATGCATTAGGGTGTCAGAATTAAATTAATAGGGAGATTGTAACTCTGTAACTTCATCTGCGGGTGTCGCTGTTGGACACTCTTTCTGTATAAAAACTGTTTAATGTCACATTTTGTAATATATTATATTGTGTGTGTACTATGATTATGTATTACTGTATGTATATTTATTTACATTAGGTAATACTATATAATTAAATTTACACTATTTCTAAGAAACCATGTAAATTTTAAACTGGTAATGAACCCTACTTCTTTTCCACAGGAAAGAAAATGGCCACCTCCTGTTACAAAGAGGCCTCCTAAAGGTCGCGGAGCTGTTATGCGTGAGCGCTCCTTGGATCTGCAGGACAGACAGAGGCAAGAGGCCCGCCGCAGGCTCTTGGCTGCTAAACGAGCTGCATCTTTCCGTCAGAACTCAGCTACAGAACGGGCCGACAGCATAGAAATCTACATCCCTGAAGCCCAAACCCGTTTATGAAACACACATATGCTACGCCTCACCAATGCGCTTCACCAACAGGGTACATCATTCTGCTCCATGTCACTGCTCCACCCGTACACATTTGTTACACAAATTCTTCCTCTGCTCATCATCTACTCTGAGCTGAGAATAGTGGTGAGTTTATATATGCCTCAAACAGAGCTCAATGCAAAAAGTTCATGGCAGTCTATGCCCTCCAAACCCTGCAGCTAGCCTACTGCAACCCAGTTTGGATTTTAGTTTTAGTATGTTCAGAGGACAAAACTAAGGCTTTGTTCACACTGCACACAAATCCGATTTGGTTTCCACATCCGATTTTTAGGACACAGTTTGACAATTCTTATATTTGCATTCATGCACATACCGAATCTAAAACCACTGACATGATCTCTTACTCACTATACACTACATAGTGAATGTAATGAAGCCCCTAAATAGGACAAATTATATTTCAACACTTTTCTATTGTGTTCCACTGAGAAACTTTGCGTTCTCTCACAAAACCTTTGTGTTCACTTAAACCCTTTCAGTTTCCCCGAGAATCTTTACATTCACTCACACTTTTGTGTTGGAAGTAATATGATGTAGAAGGAAAATGTCTCTATGATTATGACAGTAACCATGGTTCCCTTTCAAGGGGAATGAGACACTGCATCTTGGATTGACGCTATGGGGAACGGGATTAGGCGTGAACTGTGTCTGAAGCATGTTACAAACACGCCAGCTTTATAAGCTGACAACAGTCCATGACATCACTAGCGGTGCATCCGTGAGTATAAGAGGATGGAGAGTATTTCAGAGTATTTGTCTGAAGGAGATGCGCAGGCAGGCCGAGGGCATGGCAACAAGACACAGTGTCTCATTCCCCTTCATAGGGAACCATGGTTACAGTTGAAACCTGAGAGGTTCCCTTTCGAAGTGGATTTCAACACTGCTTCTTGTATTGACGCTATGGGGAACAAATACTCACTACCCCATGCTAAGGGAATGCCTTCCTCACTAAGCTGTGAATATGCAAACATAATGGGCATAGTTGACTCTACAGATTAGAGTCAGAAGGTCAATAAGGGGCACATCCAAAAAGACTCATGTCTAGTGGCACTTCTCCCTAAGCCACTACATTCCAATAATAGAAGATATCCAAGCTTCTATGCTCACTTATCAAGGGGAGTTCCATTTTTTAAAACCCTCCCTTGTTGGCCAGGAATCAGCCTTATGAGCCCCAAGAGTAGAGCTTTATGGAATAAATAGCTCAGCTATGTCTGCTTATTTTGCCTTGACACAGCCCTTAGGGAGTATACACTTAAGGGATAATATATTCAACTACAATCTTAGATATTACAACTACTTCCAAGGAGAGAGTGCAACCCAAATACCCTGGAATAATTAGGGGAAAGTGCGCACACCCTGCTTGTGAAACAGGAGCAAATAGACCCTAATTTAAAGCCCAACAACAGTTCAGGAGGGCATACAAATCGCATTCTTCCCAATGCACTCTTCCTAAACCCTGCTGTCGCTAGCGCTTCATCTTTTTCTTTTAGCACCAGACCATAGTATGTGACAGATAACAAGGAGGGTCTGGCAGGCTGCAGTTTACCAATAGCTCTCTTCCCCAGTGCAATGGCTCTAACCCCTGTGGGTTCCTTGGGGTTAGAATATGGTGGATGAGTAGCTCAACTCTGACTTGAATAAAGGCACTTCTTCCAGGACCCGCTATAGTATTGAACATGGGTCATACTAGCATAGTTTCTCCTGAAGACAAAAAGCTGATGATTACAGACACCCTCATTTACTTGCGGGCACTCTGCTAGTGTCATGGACTGTCATCGGCCAATAAAATTGCTTCAGACATCGGTCACACTGATGGCCTTCAGATGAGACATTAAACCGAGGTCATGACGCTCTGTGGTCATTAAAAATCCCATTAAAAATCGTGGGTGTGTAGCCATCATGGCATTCTGACCAAATGTGCCCATTGGCCTCTATCCATCATGGCCTCCTTATCATCCCCATACAATTAGCTTCATCACTCGGTCTCCTCTCCACCAATCAGCTAGTGTGTGGTGGGCGTCCTGCAGCAATATGGCTGCCATCGCATCATCCAGGTAGATGCTGCTCATTGGTGGTGGTTGAGGAGACCCCTCCCCTCTATATATAAAGCGCTTTGAGAGCCTAGAAAAGCGCTATATTACGCTATATAAACAAATTATTATTATTATTATGGTGTTCCCCATAGCATCAATTTAAGACACAGTGTTGAATTCCACTTCAAAAGGGGAACTGTATTTCAATGCTTTTGCAGGCCAATGCAAAGTTTTGGGGGGAACACAATAGTTTTGCTAGAAAATGCAATTTTTTTTTGAGTGTATTAAAATCTAATTTTTCCATTTATTTTTTTACCCCATCACCATGTCCTCTTAGGGGCTCCGTAGAATGTCACTTAATCCACAATATGAGGAAAAATGTTTAAAGAAAGAGACATAAAGTACTCAACACTGCAGTAATGATGAAAAAAAAAAATCCTTATAATTTAATCTGACTCTTCAGACACATTCTAAAAGATTTTAATCTGATTTCAGACAACACATTCTGGTGTACTGTAGTTTGGAACATCGGATTCCAAATAAATCAGATTTTTGCTACCTGTCTGAACAAAGCCTAGATTAGCCCTCAGCATAGGCACAGTTAACAATCCTTTCAGATATGTATTCTATAGCACTGGCACAAAACTAATGTCACAGCATAGTCACTTCATTAACGGCATCATTCCCACAAACAAGAACATAAAATGACTCTAAACCAACTTTATATGGAGTTTAGATTTAAAAAGCAAAATTTAAATTTGTTTTCAAACAAAATTATAAAGTTTCTACTGCTTAAAAATTTGTATAAAGCAGTTCTACTTCTTAAATTATCCACATTTCTATTTCCAAGGGAAATGTTGTTCTTGATCCTCGTGATGTTGTTGCATTTGGGGATTTGCATGAAGGTATTGCTTCTAGATTTCAATTTAGTTTTAGCTTCAGGGTTGACAGATGTAATCATGCTCTGGACTAAACTGCACTGTCAAAGAAAGTTTTAAAAAATCCTTTTATTCACTGACTAAGGTTTAAAGTTCATTCAGCCCAAAGGGCCTTGATATCATTCAGTCATACAGTAACAGCTTGACTTTCATTGACTGACCACCAATTTTACACAAAAACATTTAGAGAGAAGTATTTACAACACCAATCTTCCTCAACATTCACCCTCAAGGTAGTCTGTGACATATAAAGGTGCAAAAGAAACTTTAATAATATTACTGTAAATGGTGCTGCTTTATACTCTAAAATGTAGAAGCCCCTCTCCTCTCCTTTCTGCACAGCACTATAAACCACCTGTGGACTTTTTTAAAGGGAGGTTTAACAGTGTCTCAATGCATCTCGGATTATCATATTTATGGTCACTGGTTTGTTGAAAAGAAATGCATTTATTTTAGGTTAGACAGTTATGTTTTTTGTATGTCACATTTTTCAGTCCACCATTTGCACAAAGATGTGCCCATTTGCCTTGTCACCTTTGAGAACAGAAACCCAGATGTGCAATAGACAGAGGTCTCTATGATGAATTGTTGAATTCAAATAACTTTTTTTTTTTTTTTTTTGCGACAATATTTATTTCTATTTTGGCTTGATGTTCTTTTTTACATGAATTGTGGACTAAATAAAAACCAACCGCAGCATTAGATTCAGTACCGTATACTTGTAAATACAACTATTTGCAGTTATTTTTCCCTTTACTGGCACAATTTTTATTGTGCATAAAATGATTCCAGGTTTTTTCCCCGATTCCAGGCCTAATTATCCCAGAGATTGCCATTTGTTACGTCACTAGCAGTATTTTCTATCCTATAAGTATAACTTTTGCTTACATTCATAAGGCGTTTGAAGGCAGCAGATAAATCCCTGGCTTTTTAGCTATTTCCTTTACCTGGCAGCCTTACAACATCTTAAACGAAAAGCATTGTGAATGTACTGCCCTGCTCTTGCAAAAAAAACAAAAAAAAAACAATAATATTTATAATAATAAGAGAAGAAATGTCAATCTGTTTTGTTGTATGGCAAAAACTATGATTAGTTTACACCATGGATAAAGCAAAGGGATAGTTCAACCAAAAATATATTTACTATCATCTCCTCATCTTTACAATATGTCAATCAGAACCCCATTGGTTTTTGCTTCCCATGGAACACAAAAGTTGTTATTTGGCGAATATTCAGGCCGCTGACTTAAAAAGGATGGTGACCATTAACTGGCAAGATTTTAAAATTATATTTTTTCATGAAAATGTGATGTTGATGTCTCCACAAAAAAAGAAAATTAGATTTTACGAAAAATTGCACATGCAAATCTTGCAAATGTCTTGCGTTATTCTGAGAAACTTTGCGTTCACTTGCAAAATGTTTGCATTCCCCCATGAACACAAAAGATTTGCGTGGGAACAAAAGGTTTAGCGAGCGAATGCAAAGCTTCTTGTCAGAACACAAATCTTTTGCGAAAAAACATGAAATCAATTAAATATAATTTTTCCTCCCATCCTATTTTTTCATTTAGGGGCTCCATACAATTCATTCAAGAATGTTGTTCAAGAAAGCAACAGTGGCACAACAATGGTTCTGTGAACTTCTCATACTTAAAATCCAGCGTTTAGTTGCTCCTGATAAGCACTTATTGTCACAGTTGTAAATATTATGGCTTACTTCTTCCATAAGGGAGTTTGGCATCACGATGCTTTGGTCCCAGGTGGACCAAATGCAACACACGCGTCTCCTGGAAATCCTGGACAATTTAATCAATTAGATGACAATTTGAAACTTCCAATGTCTTTCCGATTTTGGTGTCATATGCATCAGACGCTCAGCCTATGGTCTGGACTAGACTACTGTATGTGAACGTTTGAAATCTTCCATCTTTCTTCATGGGAAGGTTTTAAAGGAGTAGTTCACTTAATTAAAATTCTGATAATTTACTCACTCCCACGTCATCCAAGATGTTCATGTCTTTCTTTCTTCAGTCAAAAAGAAATTAAGGTTTTTTGAGGGAAACATTCAGATTTTTCTCCATATAGTGGACTTCAACAGGGTACAATGGGTTGAAGGTCAAAATTCCAGTTTCAGTGCAGCTTTAAGGAATGAGCTTTCCCCAGATCGTGTAGAGCCCTTTGAAACTGGAATTTTGACCTGCAACCCGTTGTAC
This sequence comes from Gobiocypris rarus, assembly GCA_023029165.1. Taxonomy (NCBI): domain Eukaryota; kingdom Metazoa; phylum Chordata; class Actinopteri; order Cypriniformes; family Gobionidae; genus Gobiocypris; species Gobiocypris rarus. The sequence continues at coordinate 23,790,653 of CM040917.1, read as the reverse complement.
CCTGTTGAAGTCCTTTATAAGTAGAAAAATCCTGGAATGTTTTCCTCAAAAACCTTAATTTCTTTTCGACTGAAGAAAGAAAGACATAAACAGTTAAACGATTTATTATTTCCGGAAACCACAGTTTCAATGAACATTTGCAAACAGCACTTCAAACTTGTGTGGTTGGAACTACAGTTAGAAGCATTGTTAGCATGACATGGACTTAAATAAATCAAGCTCTTGAGCACAATATCCAAGCTAACATGCAGTACATTCAATATCCTTCATTACATATAAATATATTTAAATTTGTTTTATATCGTTCACATCAGGGATTATAATGATGCAAATAAAGAAATATATTACATATTCATCTGCTTACATATGCTATCACTTGTTTTTGCTTCTTTACATGTAAGCTTCTGTACTCTTTCAGGAGATACATAATAGCACCCCCTACCCAATAACAGTTAAAACACAGAAAGCCGGAAATTTTCATCAATGGCGGAGAAGTGTTGTCTCATAAATGATGAAAATGTCCATCAATGGCAGGGAAAGAGTTAAGAGCATAAATATAGTGCATGAATATATTTTTGTCCTTTTCAGAGCTTGACAGTCTGGGTCACCATACCTCATTTCAAAGACAAAAGCAGCCAGGACATTCAGCAAAATAATTCAGTTAAATTATATCATAATAATAGATTTTTAATTTTAAGGTGAACTATCCCTTTAAGAAACACAACGTGTTGCTGAAGAATAAGGCTGAATTGAGATATGTTGAGTGTGTAATGCTGTGCTTTTACATGCTGTAGTGGCTCAGTATTGCTGTCTCAATTCTTGTCTCAACGTATTTAAAGCGCCACATACACAGAGAAACAATCAGCGCTTTCCAATTAGTCCAAATAGTTTGAGAGGAAGTTATCTAAACTCGTGGGAAAGGTGGATACAGAAATATTGTGCTTGAGGTTCTTCTTCGCAGCTGTTGCATTTCCCTTACCGGCAACTGTAAGTAACTTAGAGGAAAGACATTGACATGCTACCAACTGCTGCTAAATGCGTACATTGAGGTACAGTTATCATCTTGCACATTTTATATGAATAGACAACAGCTGAAATATGATAGTCCACAGGACATGTGTTTTTCTCAATGATTTACATATTTTATTCAGACTTAAGAGTAAAGTTACAATAGGTCCCTTTTTCAAACACAAACTTCCAGCCCTGTTTTAAAAGATATTGTAATGGAATAATGTGTTTAGGCAGTGCTGACAAGTTGTGGCATAGATGTATCGCTGCTTGTGTAAATGTAAATAGTTGTAGAGTGCCATCACCTGACACATGCCATGTGTCTGTTTTTTAGTAGAGATCTAGCAGATATCGGTGATTATAAAAGGTGGAAACATCCATAGGTGCCTTATAATCAGTGTTGGAGACTTACAATGATTTGCATGAGATATGGCTTATGCAGAGGAAATGTCGCTTAAGACTGGCGAAACCCTGCAGTATTGTTTCTTTTCATGCATTTCAGATCATCTGATCATTTAGGGGCTCAAAGATGTTAAAACAGATGCATGGTCATTGGATCATTGTCCAGCAGATGACATTTTGATGAGAATTTTTTGCTTCATCTCTTGGATTATCGTATGGGTCGATCGTGGGTTCTGTATTTGATCAGGACTGTGTGATAGTGATGTGTTGAGTATAAATTTTAAAAAAGCGATTAAGAGTATTAACATAGTGTATTATCAAAGTTTAAGTCAAAAGGTGCGATCACATTACACTTTGTGTTACGCTCACTTACATTCATATGAAAGTGACTTTTCATATAATGAAAAGTCTTTAGTTCCAAGAATGCTAACTTCAAAGCTGAATGTTATATAAATGTGGAGTAGATATTAATACATATAACATTTAACATTTTAAGCAACATATGCTCAATGAAAAAACATGCCTCTACCTACATTTTCCAATCCATTTTTCAACTCCAAAAGCATACAATTCACTGCAGTTTTCAACTGTACTGGTGGCAGTAAAACGCCAAAAACTTGTATTCCTTTTTATGCAAATTGAGATTAAAAGCATAGATTATTGATTGATGAAGGCTTATTTTTGTGCGAACACAACTAAAAGCTTCCGCAAATGTGCTTTTATCTCACATTTGCTTTTGTTAAGTTTAGTGTAGTGGTTATTTTCAAATGCGGAAATGTATTTTCCGAATTGCTGCAATACAGTATGTAGAACAACCACTGTAATAAAACAGTCACGTTCATCTGTTCATCTTTGGCACATTCTCTGGATATTTCACTTTGAAAGTGTTGCAAAACTCACAAAAAGCAATGTAATATAGATTTGTCACCACACAGGCAGATTTTTCCAATGAGTCTGGGTTGATTTTAAATGTGTGTGTTATTTGTGATTCATTATTTATTAATAACTAGTGACATCATATCCGGTTGCCCATATTCATTGCGGTGTCTGTGTGACCGCACCTTAGGACTGAGAAAAGTGTCAAACGCAGGAAACTTTAGTTTTGTTCTATATCTGTCCTCTGTTATGAAGGACAAATGAGGGCTTCACATTGTTCATCTCTACAAAACACAATACAAAGTATTAGACTAAATGCTAGTGTCCACCTCTCGCGTGCTTACACACTTAACCAGACTTGCCAGAATGTGCAATAGTGTATAAATACATGGCAGGCACATGGTGTCATTACCTCTAAGTGTGTGGTATTAATGGCAGGTCACTACACTGGTGCTAGTAGAGTCTCTCTACTAGTACTGAGTCTCTCTGCGATCAGTTCAAGGCAAACAGAGCTATTTGTCATGCCTTTTTACTATGCAGCAGCTCTAGTCTGACTTTTTGAATTTCATAAGAGACACTTAATCACAGAAACTGTCTTTTACCCATTTTTATGAATTTGTTTTATTGAGGAATAACAAAATAGGCATTGTAATCCTGTTGAGAAGACAGATTAGAGCTGGTATGATGCTGGTCTATAGCTAGTGGATCAGCATAGCTTTGCTGTTCACCAGTTAAAAGTATTAGTCAACAAATGTGAGATGTCTTTCTTGTGAAGCTGCTGAAGTGCAACATGTGCCTGGATCAACATCTTTTTTGATCCTGGAAAACAACATTCAGATCATTCAGATTTGAGGGACAAGTTTACAGTTTATGTCAAGTTTAGGCTTACAACCGGGGTTAGGTGCTTCTACATCAGTGTTGTTCACCTATCATTTCCCTCTGATTTTAGAGATAAGTTAGGGGTAGGGTTAGGTTTAGGGGTAGAGATAAGGTTAGGACTGTTTTTAGACAGGAATTTTTTTCCAGGATTAACAAAATATGTTGACCCAGGATTATGTCTATCTTGGCAAAATCACGGTGACACTTGTTGATATTACTACCTTTTTTATGTTCTTTTTTGTCAACATTGAGTCTTTTAGACTCGGTTCTGTCTGATTTGGCTCAACTATGCCCAGATTCAAAGAGCAAATGAACTTTAACTCTTTCACCACCAGCATTTTTTTGCTGCCAGCCACTGCCAGTGTTTTTGATAATTTTCGAAAAAGATGTGACCCCCAAAATACATCAATTAATATTTCAATGAATATCTGAATGTGAAAACTATATCAAAAGAAAGAGCAGACCCTCAGTTTTATTCTAGTTTTAATCAACACTTAAATGTAAGTAAGTTTCATTTAAAAAAGCATAATTTTGAACAAAATGCTTTTATCGCTTGTTTTTTGCTCCTATTTTGCGTCGTCTGTGTTTTGATCCGGAGATTCAGTACTCTTTCAGAAGATGTTGCCCCCCTACCATATAACAGTGAAAACACAGAAAGCCAGAAAATGCCATCAATGGCGGGGAAAGCTCTGACTCATTAATGACGGTAAAATTATGCCAATTGCGTGGAAAGAGTTAAAAAAAAAAAAACTCTGTCGTTACTGCATTTGCAGTACTGCACATGTAGTAGGATGTCCTGCTGATTAAGCTAGTCATGAAGGGACACTCACCAAATCTAAAACACAACATGCTGGTGACCAGCAACGCTGCTCTTTTCAACATGGTCGCAGTTTATTTATTTACTACTTCCCCTGAGGACATTTCTCACCTGTAAAACATTTTACAAAGTTATGGCCAGTGTGTGCACAGATATATACAGTAAAAGTCGCATAGCAAATGCATTACATCATTATGAGAAAAAAAAAAAAAACTGCGCTGCCATTTTCAGTTTACTGTCGTACTGCAGGGAAGCCCTTTAATAGATTTTATTAGTTTCCGATTCTCCTCTTTGAGGGTCAGTTCCTCCATAATGCAAAGACGGCCATTGTTCTATGAACAATGCTGTTATTTATTTTACTGAAAATGTGAAAATGTAAACAGCTGTTTAAAAATACATTGAGACATTCGAGAGGTTAAAACTGGTGCTTTTGTCATAGAGGTGTGTTGGATTCATAATGGCATGGATTGGTTTTACCAGGACAATCAACATGTATACACTCTCACTCACACAGAAGCAAAATGTTCTGTAGTGTAGCCTCACTGTCCACCCTCCAAACATGATCTTTTTAAGATGTAATTACAAAACTAAACAGAAATCATACCCTTTACCAGTTGTTCTCTACCCCACCCCAACTTTTCCTTTTCATTCGTCAGTTATTCAAGGCTTCTCTGCTAAGAAATCACGATATCGTAGGCAGTTGAGTGTTCAGCTGTGTAGAACTTCACTATAGATGTTTCGCTGCCTGTTCAGCAATAACCTGAATGGTTTCATTTAAAGATCATGGCACAGACACAATTTGACATCCTTGCTTTGGTAGACTATGTGAAAACAGCTATTCTTTCCATTTAACATGCTCTGAAAGTTTTAGACAAAGCAGGATGTTGAGATCTGTCTGTGGTGCTCTGATGACTTTACTGAGTGTGAGGTGAGATTTCAGGCAGTTTTGCTGTGTATTCACAGGTTTTACTCTTAAAGGTTTACCATAACCCTAATATTGAAATACTTTGGTCTTAGTTTTTCATAACTAATGCATCAAGGGGAGGGATTTTCTCTTCGTTTTGTTTTCCAGCACATCTGATGTAATTTTGTTTCAATACCTCTCATAAATGGGCTATAACAGTGTTTTTAAGAATGGTTTGGCTTCAAACTTGTTTTGAATCATTAAATATATCAATAATGAGGATGAATCTAATGCCAAATATACATTATTTATATAAAAAAATACATATATTGATAAATGAATATATGCCTAATTTAAATAGATTTTTTGCTCTAACCCATGTTTATTTGAACTTTGTCAAGATTAATTTATAAAGCTATGACAGCATGCAGGATCGTAACAAAAATTGAATGTATGATTTGATGTTTCATTGCTGTTAGTTGTTTTGGCATTTTACAAATAGTTTGGTATTTGTACAATTATTTGCTTTTTTATTTATAATTTATTGAGTCATATTCATATCTCTAAATATGAAATGTTGGGTTTTCTGCAGATGAGGATTGTATGAAGGGTTTGGTCCTTCTCTGCTTTAGTTTTGCTTCAGTATTTTGCCTAATTTCAGATTTGATCAATCTGCCTCTTTGAATAATTGAATATTAAGTATGATCATTTGTTGTACATAGAACTCCTATTAAACTTTTTGGAAAAAAAGGAAGAATTGTGTGCTGTTTGTTTTCATTTGTTCTGAATACATCATCATTTGACTTCAAAATTTGAGAGACCATTATCAAAAAATCATAGAATTAGCAGTTTTGTTCCAATAGTATCTGGATTGACCAAACATCACAACACATACTATTATATTCCATTCACAAACAAGCAGAGTCCCAACAGGAAGCATAGGAAATCTCAAAAACTCTTGTGGTCAAATGTGAGTTTAGAGTAAACAAACATGGCGTATGACTGGCAAGGAGAAATGGCGATGAAAGTGTTTTGACGATTGGGCATTAGCCTATTCCAAAGCAGGAGCAGCCACAGCAAAAGCCCGGTTTTAAAATGTGATCAAGGGACTGAAAGGAGAAATTGAACAGAAGACAGTTGAGATATAGAGATAGTATGTGGGTGAGGAGATTACAAATATACTAGGGAGCACGACCATGTAAAAGCTTTAAAAATTTAAAGAGCCTAATCTTAAAACCAACACTGAACCAGTAGCCTATCTAGAGAGGTGCGTACTGGAGTAATGTGCTCTAGTTTTCTAGTGCCAGTCAATAATCTGGCTGCCGTGTTTTACAACAATTGCAACAGTTCTAGAGCTGATTTAGACAAACCCAGATAGAGTGAATTACAACAATCCAACTTTGATGTTATATAACAGGGATATTCAACTAAAATTGCTTGAGGTCCAGTAAATGAACTCTCCTCATGGGGCGAGGTCTGGACATTTATATAGGCTACCTAAAAACATGAATTGATGTTTTTGCCAAACTAAAGAAATTAGTGTAGATAAAAAAATATTTATTGACCAAAATATAATGTTCTCCTATGGATAAACATGTGTTTTCATATTGTAAAAGCAAACAGTCATCCTTAACAAAATTGAACGCATTTTGATGTTGTTCTGTTATGTGTTTTAAGTTGCTTTGCAAATTAACTAAATTCAACCAGTAATCATGTCTGACAAATATAAGATGAATGAAAAATGCCTTCATCTCTAAATCTGCACTGAAAATACATTAATTTCAACAATACTAGCAACTCTAGTGATTTTTTCCCTGCTGAACTGAGATAAACAATAACAATCAATGAACACAAACCCCCCTGGTTTAAAAAAAAAAAAAAAAAAAAAACAACACATTTTATGTTCATTCACATGTATAGTCAGTCTCTACTTAACTAAATCCATAACCTTGAACACTGCTCTCTTCTGTGCTTCAAATTGCACTAGTAAAATATCATTAGCAATATCATTCAGAAACACAAACAGGCAAAAATAAGTGCCACCAGTGTTGGAAAAATGAAAAATTGCAAGAAACATCCTTTCAATTTCAACTGTTCCTTTAAGTAGAAAAAAATATAAATAACCTCAAATAACATTTAAAAAAAGACTGAACTGAGTTGAACTTAAAGACTGAAGCATAACATTTCCTATAGTTGAAAAAAAAATCTGATTTGTCTGAACTTAAGTGGGATGAATAGGCTCATTTATTTTCTGTGCCCTTACCTCGGACTGCTGAGGATAAAAGTGTCTTGGCTGTTTGCATCCCATTGACTCCCATTCATTTTGGTGTCACATTAACAACAAATAACTTAACATCTGAGGAACTTAAAGACTCCATTTGTCCATTGCTTATTTCTAAAGAAACACAACAATGTATAATAGGCTCCATTACCTTGTATCTTACACTATCGCACCGTAGAAGCCGTTTTTGTAAAAAAAAAAAAAAATAGGCTAACGATTGCATCATAACCAACGCGACTTTGTCGCGCTGTAGAGAAATTACCGTTTAGGCAGGAGGAGAAGCTCGCAGGCAATCTTTTACTGTCTATAAGACTATCGGGGGGACGTGGTGGCATAAATTACGATAACGGCAAGGGAAAAGCATAGAGAGAAACCCATAGAGAGGCAAAAACAACAGGACAAGATATTTCAACAACGTGATTCAGATTTCAATCTGCACAACTAACGTTACTAGAGGACTTACAACTGTCAGACAGGTTGCGTAGGCCTACGTCACGTCGTAAAGCTCAGTTGTAGAGATCCACTTTTGCTTTCTGGCTTTATTTAAATTCATGTTAATTATGTTCTCTCAATTCTATTTATTTATTAATTTTCTTTGTCCTTTCTAATGAATGTATTATTTATACTGTGTTTGAGCCTGTAATCTCTATCCACTCTTGTAAAATGTATACTTACCTTTGTTGTTTATATAATTTTGTACTCAATAAAAATAAATAAATAAATAAATATTAAAAAAAAGATCCACTTTTGCGACACGACTGAAGCGTGGTGATGCGACGCTTCCCCTCATTTGTACGTCGATGGGCGTTCCTTAAGTTTACGGCTATCTATGAGCCTGCTTTTGAGCCATTTGTTTATTATTATTATTCCAATATTAACAAACAGAACAAGTCGATACATTCAAGAAATAAATCTTTCACAACAAAAAGGAAATTATGCTTAAATACTATTACAGAGGAAATGTAAAAGAAACTTAAATATATTGAACAAAACATTCTGGATGTTTTCATTGCTTTCTTGTTAACAGAAGTTACATTATGTATTTAAATAGGCCTACATCTTCAATTCTTTTTTGAAAAAGTTAAAGTGGGGTTTACTTTTCATATATTTACATTTATGGATATAAAACGTTACAATAAATAGGGTGAATACTGGTAAAGTGGGACACTTTTTGATACTTTACCTTCTGCATAATTTTTTTATTATGATCCAAATGTCTGATACTTTTTAAATAGTTTAAGAGCTGTATACTATACAGAATAAAAAAGAAAGAAACATTAAACACAGGAAGGGTGACTTGTCCTTAAACACACATTGACCCCAGACCACATTTTTCCAGGGGTTACTGTCAAATTGCGACACTCAACTCAAAAACATAAAATTATTATTCAAGTTTAGGTTAAAAGAATTAAATGCACTATAAAAACAATAATAAACATCACATTTTAAGGGACAGCAGTTTCACCCCTCCGTCTCATCTGCCCACAATATTTTGTATTGGGTTTCATTTATTTAATATACAGGTCCATCTAAAAAAATTAGCATATTGTGATAAAAGTTAATTATTTTCCATAATGTAATGATACAAATTAAACTTTCATTTATTTTAGATTCATTGCACACCAACCGAAATATTTCAGGTCTTTTATTGTTTTAATACTTATGATTTTGGCATACAGCTCATGAAAACCCAAAATTACTATCTGAAAAAATTAGCATATTTCATCCGACCAATAAAAGAAAAGTGTTTTTAATACAAAAAAAGTCAACCTTCAAATAATTATGTTCAGTTATGCACTCAATACTTGGTCAGGAATCCTTTTGCAGAAATGACTGCTTCAATGCGGCGTGGCATGGAGGCAATCAGCCTGTGGCACTGCTGAGGTGTTATGGAGGCCCAGCATGCTTCGATAGCGGCCTTAAGCTCATCCAGAGTGTTGGGTCTTGCGTCTCTCAACTTTCTCTTCACAATATCCCACAGATTCTCTATGGGGTTCAGGTCAGGAGAGTTGGCAGGCCAATTGAGCACAGTAATACCATGGTCAGTAAACCATTTACCAGTGGTTTTGGCACTGTGAGCAGGTTCCAGGTTGTGCTGAAAAACGAAATCTTCATCTCCATAAAGCTTTTCAGCAAATGGAAGCATGAAGTGCTCCAAAATCTCCTGATAGCTAGCTGCATTGACCCTGCCCTTGATAAAACACAGTGGACCAACACCAGCAGCTGACATGGCACCCCAGACCATCACTGACTGTGGGTACTTGACACTGGACTTCAGGCATTTTGACATTTCCTTCTCCCCAGTCTTCCTCCAGACTCTGGCACCTTGATTTCCGAATGACATGCAAAATTTGCTTTCATCTGAAAAAAGTACTTTGGACCACTAAGCAACAGTCCAGTGCTGCTTCTCTGGGAATGCGACACCTGTAGCCCATTCCCTGCACACGCCTGTGCACGGTGGCTCTGGATGTTTCTACTCCAGACTAAGTCCACTGCTTCCGCAGGTCCCCCAAGGTCTGGAATCAGTCCTTCTCCACAATCTTCCTCAGGGTCCGGTCACCTCTTCTCATGGTGCAGCGTTTTTTGCCACACTTTTTCCTTCCCACTGAGGTGCCTTGATACAGCACTCTGGGAACAGCCTATTCGTTCAGACATTTCTTTCTGTGTCTTACCCTCTCGCTTGAGGGTGTCAATGATGGCCTTCTGGACAGCAGTCAGGTCGGCAGTCTTACCCATGATTGCGGTTTTGAGTAATGAACCAGGCTGGGAGTTTTTAAAAGCCTCAGGAATCTATTGCAGGTGTTTAGAGTTAATTAGTTGATTCAGATGATTAGGTTAATAGCTCGTTTAGAGAACCTTTTCATGATATGCTAATTTTTTGAGATAGGAATTTTGGGTTTTCATGAGCTGTATGCCAAAATCATCAGTATTCAAACAATAAAAGACCTGAAATATTTCAGTTGGTGTGCAATGAATCTAAAATATATGAAAGTTTAATTTGTATCATTACATTATGGAAAATAGTGAACTTTTATCACAAAATGCTAATTTTTTGAGAAGGACCTGTAAATTTACATTTAAAAAAGAGGAACCTCAATTAACATATCTTCTTATAGGCTAATTCACATGACACAGGCTAAATTTAATTTCTACTTTTGTACAGTTAGTCTACGTGTCAATACAGCCAGTGCCTCCCTGTCTTCAATGATGCCATTCACCTCGCCACAAGTCTCATGAAACCAGTCCTCGCAAATAATCCACATAATCCAATCCTCTGTCTTCTTGGGATCATTTTCATCACCAAATTTGGCTTTACAAATATTGCAAATGTCCTGGCCATCCAAGCTTATACTCTCCATCTTCCTTGTTTTTTTTTTTTTTTTTATTTTTTTAGGGCAATGTATGAAATGTTGAATGAGAAAGCTAACTATATATATTGTTTAAAACAATGACTTCCTCTTAAATGTAAACCACATAAATGTTTCTGAATATTGCAAAAAGCAAACCAACATCTTAAACCACATGGAATGGTTGACATTTTCCTATGGTTTAACTTCTGAAAGACACCTCCTACTCTCAAAGTACTTAGAAAAGGAGTTCATAATGATGGTGATTGGTAAAGAAACTACAAGTAACCCACAGAGAATACAAAGTGTAGCTACAATTCTCCCAGCCGCTGTCTGTGGATATACATCTCCATAGCCCACTGTTGTCATAGAAATAATGGCCCACCACCAACAAACAGGAATGGAAGAGAGTTTGGACAAAGCTTCTTCCTTTTCAGCATAGTAGATAAAAGTTGAGAAGAACGATACTCCAACAGTAATGAAAAGAATGAGGAGACCCACCTCACCGTGACAGTTCATTAGAGTTTCCCCAAATGCTCTCACCCCCTCTGAATGTCTTGCAAGCTTTAGGACCCTGAAGGCCCTCATTAATCGGAGAACCTGAACTACCTTGCCCATGTTGACCAGACTTTGGTTTTCCTCATCCTCTTCATCCAAACCTTCAAAGGCCAGCGTCACATAGAAAGGCAAGACAGAAGCGATGTCTATCATGTTCAGAGGGTTCCCCAAAAACCTCCATGGACGAGGAGCTGCTACGACCCGCAGAGCAAACTCCACTGAGAAGAAGATGATACATATGAGCTCCAGAGAGTCTAGGACAGAATGGTCACTGAATTCCGGCATGCTGTGGATACACATTGCCACAATGGAGGTCAAAATTACCAGGACAGAAACCACAGCTACACCTTTGGAACATTTGGAGTGACTGGGATCTTCAAGAGTTTGCCACATGAGCTTGCGCACTTCTGAACACCAGGTGCCATCAAACCTCCACAGGTCACTGCTCAGAACCGAAATCTCTCCAGATGACGCGCCACTATTAGACCGGCTACACACGTTCTGCTTCCGCTCAAGGAACCAATCGAGACAGCAGGCTTCCAGTTCCAGCTCACGAATGCCCCAGTATTCGATTTCCTGACTGAAATAAAACACACACAGTTCCTCTAGAGCATGAAAGTGTCCTGTACGGTAGAAGTTCAGAACACAGTGGAAGACTTGCGGGCTCCGGTCGAAGTAGTATTCCTGTTCAGTGGGGCTATAGTCGTCACAGAGTTCCAAAATGGCTGTATCACTGCAGCACTGGATTAACTGACCCACACGTGTGTTGGGGAAACGGAGCAGAACGCAGCGCTCCACCTTGTGCTGGGTGCCTCCAACGTTGAGGTTGATGAGATCTTCCTCCCTGCCTTGATGGTGGAGAATTTGTCCATACATCATGGTGGTACTGATTCATTGAATCTGGAAGTCTTGCCAATGATATACTTGCATTTTCTACTAAAAATACAAAAATGTGATGTTAGCTACATCAACAACACTGACAACTATTTAAACAATTAATGAATTCAATGAATAAATTGTGCATAAATTTAACCTATGATGGGAACCCCCAAGGCTCAAGCCTTGTCTGTGAAAGCGGGGATAAGAGTATAAACTTCAGATCCTGCAGTCCTGCTGTGTGACATTAGCCTGGCGTGGCCATACTCAATTCTAGTCAGAATATGAGTCTGGTACCGCTCCATTGAGCTTTGATTATGGGGCGTGTTTCAACCGAGCCAGGAAAGACCTAATTTGGATAGACCCACAACCAATCAGAGCAACGGAGCGACGCGTAAAGTTAGTTGTCAAATGTCAACAGAACTCAACTGCACTGTGTTGTCAAGTCCGTATTTTTCTCCATGTCCGTGGGTTGAAGCGACCCCAATTATGTGATTATATAAACCCAGGAATGCGAATTTTAGCAGGCAACCTTGCCAAAATAACATATTTTGCCAACCTAACGCCATTTTTTTTGAAGGAGAACCCCCCGGAAAGCTGTTGTTTTGGGCTATAGTTTTGAGTAACAATTGTGCGCGACTTTGCAAAAAAACGTGGCAACCCTGTCTGCACGCGCGCTGGATTAAGTAATGTTAGAAGAAAAAGATGAGTGTAAACGATCTTTTCCAGTATTGTAATAAAATAATTTAAGGATACACAGAGTACTTACCAACACGATCATCGTTTCTGAGAGAAATAGTGAAAGTGAATGCATATACGAACAAGTTCTCCGTTTAGGACAAGAGCAAATTCAACCCAAGCGCCTTCGATGACGTGGATGATTACGTTACTGTTGACCATCTGTCCACCATCGTCTAAAGCCCGCCCTGATGATCTCATTGGTCCGAACAGTTTCTGTTCGGGCATAATAACTCCTCTATGGAGCGAGTCCAGACCGAATTGCCAGGGCAAAAAATGTTGTGGGCGGGGCTAAATTCGGCTGGCATCCAGGCTAGTGTGACATGTTTTAAACAAAAAAAATATTTTAGAGTACATTTAAATTATTATTTACTACATTAATTAAAAAAATAAAAAATATGAAAAACCAACCTCACAGAAAAATTATTATTTAAGAACGTAATGTAACTTTAGAAAAAGTCATCATGAAAGTCTATCCATTAAACATAACTGTCACTACGGTGTTAGCAGATCATACAAAAATCTATGAATGTGATCAAAAATGTATATTGTATGGGTTTAGCCATCATTTCGCCAAAATCAACTGCCATGAGATTGTGTTGGAAAAAACGAATATAATATAGATTTCTAGTTCTATGCATAATACTGATGCTGATAAAAGTTGCCATGAAGTTGACATTAAAAGGATAGGTCACCCAAAAATGTGGAAAAAAAGATGATATTTTGTGAAATGTCTCAGTGGTTTGTTTCCCCCATGTAATGGAAATCAATGGTCAGTGCTGTTTGGTTTCCAATGTTCTTCAAAATATCTTCTTTGTTTCCCAAAAATGAAAGAAATGCATATAAATTTGTAACAACATGAGGGTGAGTAAATGATGACAATTAAAAAAAATTGGTGGACTATCATTTAAACTAAATTTAAGTGCAATGACTTTCTGACTGATGGATCGTTCATCAGTAACATTTTCAATCATTCAATCAAATAAATAAATGCACAACTGGGCATTTCCTGAAGATCTCTGCATTTTTTAGGTAATATATATTGGGGATAGTGGGGTAAAGTGAGACATTTTTTTACATTTGCTCCCCTCTAAGTGAGCTAAAATAATTATATCGTTAAAATTGACACATTTCCCATTAATTCAGGATGTTTCCTATCAATGGAAATTATCAGAATGTATTCAGGGCGAAGGTCAGTGAAAATATGATTGTTTTTAAAAAAAAGTTGTCTTGTGTCTCACTTTAACCCAGCTTAGGGGTAAACTGAGACAGACCAGAGAAATCAAGGGGGTAAAGTGAACCACTTACTTTTTCCACTCTGAAACTACCATAACACATGTTGTAACAGTAAGAATCCTGACAGCTAGCTTGACAACCACACACAAAAAAATGTAAGCACACAATTAGACAATACCAAACTAGGTCAACCAATTACCAAGTAATGCTTAATTTAGTTCAGTCTGTGGTGTAAAAGGTCGCATTAGCAATTATAGAAAAAACACTTAAGCAAACCATGGTCAGGTCAAAGTGTCTGAATAATCTTGGTCCCAAATTTGTATCAGTTTTACTGGTAGTCTACACTATTAAGAATTTTTAGGTATAGTTCACAGTACTTTATTTTGCTATCCTCACTGGCTGAATCATTTTTGGTTAAACAATGATAGATGAGCATATGTACTGATTATGTTTTAATGTTCTGTGTCTTTAGCATTTACTTTTTCGACATTTACTTATTTACTTTTTTAGTAATCTTAAATCTTGTTAAAATCAACTATGTGGCTTTTCAGCACGCAGTTAAAAAGCAGCCAAAACAATTGATGAAACTGCAAAGAATGTAAAAGTGAAAATGAAAACACATAGAACACATTTGAAAATATGATATTTACATAAAGAAAAATACTGTCCTGATATAACATTTAATTAATTTACTCACTTATGTACCAACAGCTATCGCTGGTTCAAGATCGAATTCACCAACAACAACAAAAAAGAAAAGAAAAAAAACTCTTAATTTGCTTCCTAGACGTTAGAAACAAACAAACAAAAAGACAGTTAGAGAAACCAAGCATTTATAATTTAAAAGCATTTGGCTACTGAGAAACAATCTTTATAAAACCTATAGTTAACTATCAACTTAACATCTAGACAGTGTTCCCAATGAGTCATAATAAGAATCAGACAAAACTGGCAAAAGAGAGAACACTTATTGCGAATATAAAATCAATAAAGATCACCTACCCACGCGGCTTCAAATAATTTGCCTTTCTGCTCTGATGTCTTAAAAGCGCAAAACTCAAATGAAACGGTCGCTTAATCAATAATACATTATCACTATGGGTACAAAGAGCCAACAGTTTCCCAGTTAACCTTTAAATCCAGGTTCACTCCCACTATAGTTGGGCGGAGAGTAACACACCTGCGTCCAACACTTTGCAATCAGACTGAACGCGCTCGAGGCACAGTTCATTAAAACCACGTGCCAGTGAGGTCGCTCGTTTGTGTAGGAATTTATGGTTTGTAAAATACACGAACAAAGATTTCAAAGAATGGGATGCTTTGAAATAGGGTATGTTTTAGGCTATGGAAATACTTGTGTTTAAATTCATCAAGAGATCAGCTAATTTATTTATGATGGTTTTAGGGTTTTATGGCTTATAGTCACTATAATACCCATTGATGCAGCTACCTCTGCAGGTAAGTCATGCTATCCAACGTTTTGTGTGTCAAGTCATGTAATTCATACTTAATGGACTCATTTCTTGACTGCAGATGGAATACAAGCGGAATGTCTTGGAAATATGGTGCAGTTTATCCTTCCTAGTTCTTTGAGTGCAGGAAGTCCTTTAGAGGTTTATTTAGTCAGTAAGTTGATGATCCCTTTGTTTGTGCCAATGAGTTCAATACCCACAGGAATCAATTCAGACCTCCTCTGGGCGTTTCAGATAACACGCAGACAGTCCTTCTCACACCTGACCTGGCGGCTCAGTGTGGCTACACACAGAAATCGGATCCTTGGGGGAATACGATAGTGTCAGCTTCCCTAAAGAGTTGTTTTGCCGAAAACCAGGTTTGTGTCTTTATTAATTAAGCATTTCTTTTAACCAGTTCTAGTTTCGTCATTGTATATGTTATACATATACAAATTCCTCAAACTCTTACTCAACCAGGTTTATTTGTGTAATTATTTTTTATTTATTTATTTATTTTTGCAGGGTGACCAGGAATTTAAAGTAACTATACAGGTTAAATTCTATGATTTCCCAACTGAGAAAGTCATTGAAGCGGTTAAGTCCTGCAGTCACACTGTGGTCTCACGTGAGATTTTATGCGGGACAAACTTCATGGAGGCAAGTAACTTAATTTTCTTTTATAGCAAATATTGTGGGTGGCTGGATAGTGTGTGGGTATGATAGCTGCTAAAGTTGAGGTAGATCTTATACTTTGACTAAAATATCATGCCTTGTACTGAAATAAATAACTTATTTTAAATATTTAAAATCTAAATAAGTAAATATAATCTCTCCTGGGGTCCTGTACCATGTTGGTAGTTGAACAAACTCAGGGTTACAGGATTAGATTCAAGTTGACAACCAAACCAGTCCAATCAGTCTTTGCTATTACCATGCTGTACATCAACTTTCTCTGTCAACTCCGGCTTTGATCTTGGAGTTCATGGGGCTTGTGTGATTCAGTTCTCAAGTGAGAATTGCTGGGTTTGTCCATTTTCAACCCAACTTGGGTTGTTTTTAACCCAGCATTTTTAGAGCGTATGAAGTATACGTAAAGGCATTTACATGATAAGAAAATATCTTGCTATTTCAGTGCAAATGAAAAGTTGTGAAGTTAGTTTATGTAGCTGATGATATATTTATAGGCTATGATTCCAAATCGATTTTATATTACACATTATCTGTATGTACATTTAAACAAAAAGTTTAAATAATAATTGTTAAAATTATTACCAGAGCAGGTTAGCCACAGAACAGTTACTTTGGCGATGAACCCCACTAAAAGCAGAGACCCTTTCATGGTGCCCAAAAACTAGCATTGGTGCAAACTAAACTGAAACATACCTGTCTATCCACCATGCAAAGTTGGCTTCATGGTTTAGGTCCCTTGACTCAAGAGGCCTGTTGCATGAAGCCGGTGGTTTGGTTTTTTAACAATGTTCATCACCATGGTAATTTGCACTACATGGCTAACCTGGGAGCAGGTTTTATTCTGGGTTTGAGCAGAGGGTATCAAACTTCCAGAGGGTTCTAAGTGGTCCCCAGAAAATTTCAGAGACTAAAGATAAAACAAAAATGCATAAAGTCTACCAAACATTTTCATCTCTCAATGTTTCTCCACTTTCTTGCAGTATACACACTTTTCAGAACTGTATCTTTCTAGTGAGTTTTTTTTTCCACTGTAGTCCCCTTTATCTTGCTCACTGGGGTTGTAAGGCAGTATTCTTCACACAGTACATAAGCTGCTTACATTTATTGTGAAAGTTGCTTATACAAATAATTGAAAATGTTCTTCAGGTTTATACATCCAACATTTATAGCCAATTTAGGGTTGCAAACTCTAATTTCACATTTACTATCTATCAAACTGTTTAAATGTTTTCATACATTTAGGAACGGGGTCCCTCATAAAGGTTCATCATATTTGGGGGTCCTTTGCATCATAAAGTTTGAAAACCCCTGGGTTAGAGATTGCAAACTAAAACTGGACCAATCAGCTTTGAGCAAAGTGACATATATCAAAGACTATAGATATAGAAAGATGGTTCACTCCTACGAATAGGGAAAAACTGCAATATGGTGGAATACGTTGCTGATGTGAAGTCCATGCAGCTGCTGTTAGAATCTCTAGTTCCCACAGAAACCTTAGACTCGTGCTTAGGACTGCTCATTGGCTGGTTGTAGATTGATGCTGATTTTAAATATTTTTAAATGTGAGTTCAGCAAGCAGTTTGAGATTTCAGGATTCCCCCATTTAAGTAGACAGAACTTGGTCTTTGATGCCGAAAATTGCAAATATGGCCACGGAATGAACATACTTTCCTTGAAGGGGTCTTTGCAGATATCTGATGCAATAAAGCCACTCACCCTATATATCTCCCTCCAAATTTAGGGGCCATTTACATGACACTACTTTTCAACTGAACTATTATCGTCCGAACTATTATCGTCTCTGTGAACTACAAAAAAGTGAATTTGTGAAAATGGTCATGTAATTCGCAATGACTTGTCATGACTTTTTTGTGGATCTGTGTAAACGAGGACTATTTTGACAAAGTTGATGTCTCTACGTGAAAAACGGAAAAATACATTTAAATACATTTTAATACATTGTTGTGTGATGCACCCTAAAGAAGTTTATAGTGAGAGAATTGAGACAAAATCCATGTTCCGTGTGATTGGCTGTTTGCTACATGTACCACACTTTCAGGTGCACGTGCTTCAGAGTTAATCACAAACTCTGGATCAAACACTTAGTTGACAGAATATTTCTACAGAGTGCTGTGAGCCTGCTGAACCTGATCTAAACCAGGCTGGATTTGCATGATTTTGTAAACCACCTCTGTTTGTTCAACTAGCTTCACGCAACAGACCTCAAGTTAGACAAGACTGACACTTCTGAAGCTCAATGCAAATAGTAAAAGGTTTTGTTACCTGTTATTTTTTAATGCTATTTATTTTTGAACCAATTCGAGAATCCTTTCACAACAAGTGTTCAAATGTTTCAAATGGAAATGCAGTGTTGTTGTTACCAGCCTGTGCATGCCTGTTAATGTTCTGTCAGGTATCTGTAAGGAATGCTATACCAGAAGTCAAGAAAGCATCAGTAAAAGGATGGGTATGTGAATTCTTTTCCCAAGTGTTTTATAATTGTTTATACTTTGTGTACAAATGGTGTTGTCCTGCACCACTTGCACTACATGAATGTTTTTTTGGTTCTTGGTTCCTTATCAAATTTAGTAGCCCATCTACTGTATGCGATCATGAACACAGCTATACACGAGTACTGAAGGAGTCCTCACAATGGGTAATGGAATATCATAGAGACTTGGGGGTGGGATCTTAATTTGGTCTACCAACAACTAAAAACTCCCTAGCAACTGCATAATGATGCACTAAAAGACTTTGATAACGGCAAAGCAACGTCCTGGCAACTGCTTTGCCATTGTGGTTGCAAGGTTTGCATATGCAAGCGCCACTCACAATTATTTTTAATTTTTTTCAACAAAAATGGTAAGTGGTTAAAATTATATATATTTAATATATTATTATTATTATTATTATTTTTCATTCATTTCTTGATTATCTTTGACACAGAATCTTACATTGTCCTGTTGTAACAGCCCACAGTTGTACCAAACTTGCGACTCTCGACGATCATACTCTACACCCCTGGAGAGAAGTCTTTTGATAGAGAGACCCTGCAAGGGATGGGCTACTATGTTTACAGTTCCCCAACACGGCTGGTCACGAGAAGCCCATACAGCATGGCCGAAACCTTTGTGCAACATGTATGAAATGATTCATGTGCCAGTGGATATGACATTAATTTCTCTACAGTTTCTTAAGTATCTTTTCTTGTCAGGTTGATGACGTTGATATGATGGTGTTCAAATCAGTGGTAATTTTCAAAGATCGCTGGATGGTGGCTCTAGTGGAGTCGGCAGCTGCCTGCCCAACCAGTGAGACTTCGTTCACACGCACTTATTTTGCAACTTTGATGTCCCATGACTCTGTGTAGTCCTGAAGTTCTGTACTCTAAATTGACTTCAGATGGAGCTTCTGTTGTGGATCAGAAGATTTCTTGGCGCTTTCCTCTGCACATAACTCCTTTGGTGTCCTCAGAAGTTCAAGTCCTGGAGGTGCACATGGGCATTGATGGTAAAAGGCTCACGCCTGAAGAGATTAGTAGCCGTAACTACGGCATGATCTTCACAGAGTCCCATGTAGTTGTTGAGATTCCTATTGGGGCTCCTGGTGGATACTACAAGGTTGGGTTTTCTACAAATTAAGTGTTTAACTTGAATATATTGATGTAACACCTCTTTTTTTTTTGTAGAGTCATGCTCTTGAGAACCAGTACTATATCAGTTACACCATAGAACCCATGCTTGAGCTGCTGTGGATAGAGGGGCTAGATAAGACCGTATATAAGGTCCTATTCCCAATCACCACCCCTTTGAAGCCATTCCCCCCTCAAATCACAGACAGTGAGTGTTGAATTAAGGGCAGAATGGCTATTTTACTTTTTTTCTTTAAGATAGTTGTTTTTGTTATCAGACACTCAACCCCAGAAGAAGGTGTTTGATGTATTGCTGGGTTACTTTCTACCCGATGTGGTGCTGCTGAATATCACCTTTGGCTCTGAATTGCTCACTCTCTCTGAGATCATTATAAATGGCATCAGCCTGCAAAAGCAAAACTTCCCCAATGGCACCAAAGCCTTTACTCTCCAGGTTCCCTTCTCTAAACCTTATGTCCAAGTAAAGGTGCGCATTTCACTTCTGGTTTATGAAGCTGTTTTCCTGGCTTGTATTATTTGCCCTGTCTTAACATGGTTTCATCTGTAATGCAGACTCTTCAGCCTGATAGGAGAACCTACTTTCTTCCTCTTGTCTTTGGTTTCATCATCTTGCCTGAACAATCATCATTTTCCCACTTCACCGTACTAGAAGCTTCTATAAAAGACATTGGTAAGACCTGTGTAAGAATTTAAAAGAAATAAATAATTGGCTACAAGAGGAGGAGTGCTAGTAAATGGTTGCTAGTGAAGGGCTTTGAGACTGGGATTCTTATTGTGGTTTCATCAGCATGGTCAGACTATAAGATTCCTACAATTAAAGAGTTTTTGTTCTCATGGCATTTGTAACTCTATTAGGTGATTAGGCTCAAAATAAATTGTCCAGAACTGAGTGGCCATGAGCAAAAATGGCAGTAAGATCATGCTCTTTGACTCACTCTGCCATTGAGAATGATAATGGATACTTTTTTTATTTGAACTGCAGTAAACTCTACAGGAAGGCAGATTTCTGAGCAAACGTGTGCATAATGAGCATTGTGCTAATATTTAACTTGGTGCCATTTTTTCTGCAGCCCCTCCAAATGCAGGGGGAAGCTGCAATCAGGACATCTTCAATATCCATGTCAAATATGGAAGCACCCCAAGATCCCAATTAAAAATCACACTGGGACAAGTGGAGCTGACTGATGAAGTTTTACAGCAGTATGAACACCATTCAAATGAAACCCATTTCAACATTGTTGTGCCATTCCTAGCCCCTCTTGTGGCTTTAGAGGTATTCTTCAGATTCCCTGGTTTGCACAAGTGTTGTTTCCAAAGCACAGTTTACTAGTCATAAGTGGTAAACATGTATTTAAATGGATAGTTCATTCAAAAACAAACGACAACAAAAAAATAACTCAAGCTATTTGAATAAAGCCTTGTGTAGCCTTTAACCCATAAGCTGCTTTTTCTTTTTCTGTGGAACCACAGTCTTAATTCCTGACTGATTGTATGCCTTCTATTTTTCAAGTCTGTTCAGTTGACCGGAGTCCTGGGAAGAATTGATGTGGAACTTTACGATACCTTGAATAACCTGCATGTCAAAGATTTCTCCCTTGGCTGCACCTTTTTTGTAAAAATGTCAGGTTGGTTCATATTTGGCGTCACTGCCCTAATGATGTCTTGTTGCCATTTTTTATGATAATTTCTTTGTTGTTGTGCCAGAGTGTTTTTCTAATGGAACGATTGCCGTGGTGTTTCCCAAATTGGAATCTGTACCACGTCTGCTTCATGGTGAACTCTCTCTAAAAGACCCGGCCTGCAAACCCTTATACAACGAAGACCACTTCGCTTATTTTCACTTTGATGTCACCACTTGTGGAACCACACGAAAAGTACGATGAGGACACTCACTTCAAGCATTCACCATACTGTTGTTGTGTGACAAGATTTACTCACTGTTTTGCTTGTTTAGTTTGTTGGGGACACCATGACATATGAGAATGAAGTCACCTGGAAGAAAGATGAACCTTTGCCTCAGACCTCCAAATTTCACCCTGAGTCGGAATACAGGTTAGGAGCTTTAGCCTTTTTTTGAGTGTTTGATTTATGTTGGGTTTTTAAAAAGAATAGTCAAGTCACCTTTATTCATATAGTGCTTTTTACAATGCTGATTGTTTCAAAGCAGCTTCACAGTGTTAACTGGAAAATACTGCAACAGAATACAATTCAGCTGTATAGCCGCTCTGGAGAGAACAGTGATGTCATCCAGCTAATTTATCATATAGTGTCAATGCGGGCAGATCAGTAATGCAGTTGAAATGTTAGTGTCCTGAGCCAGCCAAAAGCCAAAGGCGACGGTGGCAAGGAAACAAAATTTCTTCAGTGC
This sequence comes from Gobiocypris rarus, assembly GCA_023029165.1. Lineage (NCBI taxonomy): Eukaryota > Metazoa > Chordata > Actinopteri > Cypriniformes > Gobionidae > Gobiocypris > Gobiocypris rarus. The sequence continues at coordinate 23,768,567 of CM040917.1, read as the reverse complement.
CCAGAATGGAGAAAAACATTTTGGAGAAACCATGCTCAGTCAGGGTGCTAGGTCGCCTCTGGCTGACGAACAAATAGAGAAAAAGTACATGTTTGTTTTTGTTTTTCTACTGTGAAAGTTTTATAGTTCATCAGGGACGTGCAGAGAGTTCTTAAGGGGCAGGGGTTCAAATTAAAAAAAAGGGGGCATTATGTAAATAAATAAATTATTAATTGAAAGGAATACATTTATATTTTAAAGTATATTAAAATAGAAAACCATTATTTTAATTAATATTTCACAATAATAGGCTACTGCTTTTTTCTGAATTTTTGATTAAATAAATGCAGGCTTGATTAGCATAAGACACTTCTTTCATAATAATCAAACATGGTAATATGATAAAGGCCTTTCACGGCAGCCTACACTTCTCATAATAGGTATATAGGCCACCTACAGGACTGTTATGGGAATAGTTGGCTCTTGGGCTCCTTTAACTTTGATAGTTTCATCAAATAGTAAATGGTGCATCAATATACATAAATACAAGTAAATTTAACACTACTTATCATTAATGCGACTTTTGGTGCAGCATGGTTTTGTGCAGTGCTTTGTTTGGTGTCAGTTAACATCCATTAGGTCAGCGATGCAATTTGATTTATAAAATGAGACCAACCGCAGGAAATCGTTCCAAACACATTAGTTCGTCTGTCCATGTAATTTTCAACCCATTCATGAATTAGAACCGCTATACTACACATTGCCCAATGGAATTTGAGCTTTGCCAGATCACGATTGGTTGATGTATTAAACATGACAAACGGGCATGATGATGTATAATATATAGATTTGTAATTAAATCGACATATTATAGCTTTGATTATTGATGAAAAAAATGTTTGGTTTATTTTTTACCCGTAAAGACAGACGCTCTCTAAAAGAACCATATATGGATCGAGAGCCGCTTCCGAACAGACTGAGGAAAATCAGCGCGGTCACGCACCTAGCAAAGCGTCATGGCAGCGCCTCAGACCGACTGAGATGTACAAATACATCGAAATTTCCCAACTTTTGAGTCCGTTACTATTGTACACATTGTCATGTTATTATAAGTAAAAACATTGTTTTATTGACCACAAAATATTATCATTGATATTTGTCTGAGAGGGGCACTTTTGATTCATTTTGAAAGGGGGCAGGGGCTCGAGCACCCAAAAAACCCCTCTCTGCACGTGCCTGTATGATTCAGTAAGCTTTGATCCTTGAAAAAAAGCAAGTTCGGTACCTGAGCCTGTATTTTTAAAGCTTCTGAGAAGTTTCTCAGAAAGCTCCTAATTTAGCTAAAAAACTATAGGAGCTTTAGCTTAAGAGCGATTCAGGACCGATCTGAGTGCAAGTCTGAGCGAGGAAAATACAAAGACTTATCTTGTTGAGGAGACAGGGCTGGCCCTTTGCTATGTATGACGGTCTTTTGCAGATTCATTTGTTGGTTGTCCAAGAAGGATTAAAAGATTGCTTTTAAGTATAGAGTATAAGCCTTCACTTTGACAAAACTGCTACCTGCGTGTTGATCTAATATCACTGGTGAAAGTAGCATTGCAGCAGGGCCATAAGGATGACAATGGTCACGCTCTATCTGAAGCCAGCCTGGGGCATTAGTAGATTGTTCCAACCATAGTGCAAAAACTTGTATATGAGTGGCCCAATAGTAAATACAAATGTCCGGGAGAGTCCCCTTCCCCCTCGTGTTTGGGTTTACAAAGGTGTATTTTAATATTTTTTTTTATTTTAATTCTGTTTTATTTTAATTGTAGTTCCATGGGAAAGAAAGGATAGTAGAAGTGTTTACAGAAGGATTTGGGTAATAATATTGGGATATTATGAAATATACAATATTGGAGAATATTTACTTCAAATATTATAAGTTTGTTACTTAGATATTATTGGACTGAAATTAGCTTTGAATAGTAGAGAATGTTTACATGTAACCACAATTCCCAAATATGCTTTTGTTTGTTGTTGTTGTATTCACCTCATTTTGCAGTTTTAAATTTGCAAATTTAAACAGATAATTTAATAAAGACCGCTACCACAGTGATTCCATTTATACACATGGCCACGGAGCAATTGTGTGACGTTTAAACAATCAGTGAAATGTCAGTACTTTTCCCCTCTCCCCCTCCCTCCCGAAACTGCTCATCTCAAACAGGTTCAGAGTGTCCTGCGTTTATAGCACAAACTCCACCCAACGCATGATGTTCAATGCTGTTTCAAACTTTAAAGAGCCACAGACCGATGTTGGGAAAGGTGAACTCGCTGTTAGTCTGAGGCTCTCTCAGGGTATGTAAACTACTCCATCAATTTTGCTATAGGCCTAGTGGTTTTCCCTTTAAATTATTTTGGCATTCATTCTGACGTTTCAAGTACAATTTTATTAAATGTGAATGTGGGGTGGGACCTCCAATGTATTTTGTTAGGAATTGATTGGATTTAGTGTTGTCAAAAGTATCCAAATCGATACTGAAGTTTAAAAAATTTGCTGCTTTGAGTGCTGTTGAGCTGTAATTGTAAACACCTCTGACTGGCCTTTGTGCTCACGTGCTCATCGGATGTGCCTGTCATTGGCTACAATGATCAGCGCACGGCAGCACTTGAAAGTACAAGGGAGTGTTTAAAAATGTTTTGAAAGCGGGAGCATTTGAAAGCACAAGTAGGCATCAACCAGCGGACCGGTAGGCTGACAGACGCCTGAATTCAAACGCTCCGTGTGTATCTGTGCAAGCACTCAGTGAAAAGCATAATTGATGTATATTTATAACATGTTTGTGAAGCGCTGATCATTGTAGTCAATCACAGATGTGTTTGAGCATGTGAGCGCAATGGCCAGTCAGAGGTGTTTATGATTGCGCTCAAAGCGTCACATTTGTAAAACTTCAGTATCGCATTTGATACTTTTGACAACTCTAACTGGATCATAACAATTATGAATGTTACAAACCAGAACAGAACCAGGCAGCATACAATTTTGCAAGTTATTGCATTTTGATTAAAGATTTTATTTATTTATTTTCTTTGGAATATGCAATTATGAATCATTCACCATGAGACCAGGAATGCATATTAAAGAAAATGGGATCCAATACAATTTCATATTGACTAATTATATTGACAAGCCAGGGTGCAGCAAGGTTATAAAAAGGATCTAGATAGATTAAGTCTGCCAGTCTGAGCAATTTATGATATATTCTATTTTTTCTCTCCAAGATATGGTCTACAGATTCTTCCATCATGATGGTGATTACCCAGTTTTGAAGTTTCTGAAAGAGCCTCTGTATTTTGAGGTGGGTATGGATCCCTCGAATAACTCCAGGGTAGCTGTAGGCTTGGAAAACTGTTGGGCAACACTCACCAAGGACCGAGAATCCAAACCTAAATGGGATTTAATTGTTGATGGGTATGTTTGAAGCATTGTATGTTTGTTTGAACATTTCTTCTTGATGAGGGCTCATTTTTCATCTCTAATCAGATGTCCAAATCCTAAAGACCCCGATCAGACCATCATCCATCCTGTAATTGTAGATGACACAGTGGATATCTCGGATCAAGTCAAGAGATTTGAGGTTAAAACATTTACTCTAAGAGATGATGATGGGAGTTCTAAAAGTGAGGATGCCACTGTGGCCAGGAGGGTAAGCTAAACATTTTGGAAACTCTGTATTAAAAAATACAAAATTGTTTAATAAGTGCTCTTAAACTGATAACCCTGTAACGGATAATTTTCGTTCAAAATAGGTATTTATCCACTGTGATGTTGTCATTTGTAATGCTGAAAACACTGCTGATGGACATTGTTACAAACAGTGTGCAGCGACTCAGATCAGGAGCACCTCAAATCGAGGTAATGATCAAAATTCAATCAAGTTTAAAGTACCGTTTCTCGCCTCTGACCATTCACGCTCTTCTACAGTTCGCCGAAGTGCAAGCTTTTCAGAGGAAGCTCTGCAGCATGTGTCTATTGGCCCCATTCTGTTGATATGAACATGTAAATACATGTAGTTTTCCAGTCTCAGGAAAAACACTGAAGACATCAACACAAGGGAACGTCTTGTTATACACCACTTGGTACAACATTGTAGCTGTTGCAGATGTTGTGAACCTGTGGACTTGTTCTGTGACAAATCACATTTGTCACGTTGCAATTACTTAATGTAGATGCTTTGTCCACAAGATGTTCTCAAGATTATTAAACCATTTTAACCCAATCAAGTGATTTTTGTTTTGTTTATCTCAATTTATTTAATTGGTTCAATTGGTTTTGAATAGAAATTCAGGCACTAAAAGAAACAAGATCAATTAAAAGATCTGGCACAAAGTTCAAAAGATGGATGAAAGGCACAATGTTTGGGAAATATTGGCCAAACCAGAACAATTCAAAGCTGACCAGGGAAGGTACCGCAATATTGAACGTAAATAGTATTTTTGTGCATTTTTCATAAACATAACATTCTAAACCTTCATCAATAGTCTGTCAAGTGCAATTTTAAAAGGAGACTAAACTTATGTCTTATTTTTATGATTTTAAATCTGTATTCAACCTCAGAAGAATCCCAAAGTAAAAAGAGGCAATAAAGTCTGATTTTGTGGTGTCTGTGCATTCATTTTATTTTAGTCTTAATTCAAGTGATGAAGGATTGTGAAAGTCTGACAGTTATCAGTGTCACTACTGTAAGGTTACTTCCTGGTTTAAATGTTTGAAAATAATTAGTTAGAAAAGTAATCATTACTTTAGTCAAGTAGGCTAATTGAACTAATTACACTACTTATTTTGGTCACATGTAATCTGTGACCTAATACATTTCCAAAGTAACCTAATCACTACCCATTGGTTTTGTGTGTGTGTATATATAATTTTTATAACCACAAACAATTTGTGCATATTAGGTCATATTTATGAATGACCTAATCTCAAACCTTGTCCCTAAACCTACCCATCACTGCTGTATAGACAAATCGTACGTATTCATACGAGTGAGGTCATACGAATTCATACAAATTAGCCACTTCATTCAAATACGAACAAATTGGTCATGAGATGGCATTGACCTGTATTAAATACTTATTTTACATATTTATAATATTTGCTAATAAAATTTCTTCATAAAGTGCAGCTTATCACAGTACCAGTGGAATAAATGTGATAAGGTTTATTTTTTTTTAATTACAAAATGTGCTGGACTGGGATGATGGACATTCGGTGTCTGCTATAGCAATACAATATATTTGTTGCTATGTTATATATTCAATTATATGTTGCTTGCTTGCAAAAAAATAAAAAGACTACTTTTAAATGGTCTTCAATACAGAAAGCCCAGAGAATGGTGTTGGTTATGACATCTACCAGCAGGGGCTGTTAACCGGACCGCACAAACCAGCCAGACTCTGTTCTTGTCAGAAATCAAGACTGTAGTAGACATATTTCCTCAGAATTTCCATTCTGTAAAAGTCCTTGCAAATCAGCTCTCATTTACACCAGTCAGACTATAGCAAGTGTTTAAAATTATATTTACATTCAAACAACCCCCTGAAAAACACTTAAGATGCTGGTGAAATCAGATCTTTCATGATGTGCTCACACATGCAGCGATTTGTAAAATAAAAAAAGGTTGTCGGTTTAATAAAAACAAAAACAAAGTGACAGAATTCTCTTTTGATGCAAATGTGGATTTTTCCTTAACCTTCACGGCACCAGAAATGTCGAGTGATCTCATCGCACTGGTTTATTTTACATTAGCTTCTGAAGCATCATTACTCACACATGAAGATATGTTTATTGTGGACATAAACAAGGGCCTCTTGTATAACTCATTGAGCTATTGCACTGTCTCCACTAGATGGCATTATATATAATGTGCTGTGCTCTCTGTCCAAGTTTGGAAGAGGAGAATGAACTGTGCGTGAGCGCTCTCTTTCCAAGAACAGCATCAAATACTGCTGCCAGGAAACCGATAGGATACATAGCATATACAACATTCATATTTACAGTAGGCTTATAAGTGTTTTCTCACTTACACAACAGTTCAGTTGGCCTCACAGAGATTATGCTTTTATTTTTTTCTGTCTGGATTAACAACCTCGTAGGTCTTTAAAAGTTAACGTTCAAAATCAATTTCCCTGCGGAGAAAATTAATGGAGTTTTTACTTCTGGAACCCGACTGTTGCACATAGGCCTACTGTATAGACCTTATAGCCCTGTCCCTGTCTTCCAGTTTGTTTTCAACAGCATGAAGGTAAGATATTTGTGAATGAACCGCTCATTTTAAAACCATCTCGGTCTACTGACATTTATGACATCTGCTTCAAACATTACAATGCTCATGATAACCTTTTTTAACGCTACAATAAGTAAATCCACTTCACCAACTAACTACTGTACTAAAACATTACAAAAACTGAAGTTCAAAGACAAAATTCTAAATATGGCTACGTGCATGTTTCTATAGGCCTACTGAATAACTTCATATTTGTGTTTCTGTTCATATTGTGTTCCTGTTGTTTACAGAGAGTGCAGGCAGTCAAGTTTTTAGCCCCAAACGCTCTCATTATGTTTCCTGCAGCAGCAGGAGTTTGTCTTACTGGCCGTTCCTTGTCATGCTGGAATGGAAGTCAGGAAAAATAATTCTCCCTCAAGAACCCTGACATGAAACACATGCTAGTATCACAATGAAAATATAAATGATCTTAGAATTCAAGATCAAGATTCAAGATTCAAGAGTTTTATTTGTCACATACACAGTTATATACAGAATATACAACTGGCAGTGAAATGTAAACAGGTCCGCTCTAAAGACAGTGCAAATAACAGTTACAAGAAAACACAAGGAGGAAATTAAAATAGAAATAGAATAAAAATAGAATAAAAAAAGTACTAAACATATGTAGAGTTATAAATAATCAAGTAGGAGATAAAAAATATATATATAAAGTATAATGTGCAAACAATAGGTATAATGTAATGTGCAAA